>JAJJID010000091.1:0-114870 GCA_022204955.1 Macrophomina pseudophaseolina
CAAAGAACACGTATCTACTAGCTAGTTTAACCTAATTAAAGGAAGAAAAAAGCAAAAAAAAAAAAAATATATAATACCGCTAGTATATATAAGCCAAGAACCCCCGGCGAATGATGGAAAAAAAAGAAAACGATTGTATAACCCTCCTCCCGCACCATCACCGCGAGCGGGCCCCCTTCGTCTAAAAAAGATGGTGGTTTATACGCGTATTTGCTCTTCCGCCCGTTCCCCTTGCATACATATTCCATGCATGCGCATCAATTTCCCCCCTTTTATTTTCGCCGATGCGTGAGGCGAACGAGAGATAATCCGTCGCAAATGCCCTTCATCAATAAAAACAAACAACTACACCCACCACGCAAGATGATCGTCACCACGAACAAAATATTAAGCGCGCTAAACGCCTTTAAACACACAGCCAGAGATGATTCGGCGCTCGCCTTGTCTTTTTTCTCTTCCATCTTTCATCTCTTCTCCTTCTGCCCTAGTCCCTGTCAAGCTGCTGGTGCACGCCTGAAAGAAGACCTGCATGCATTGGTTCTTTGGCCTGCCTCGTCCCCGAGACTAGACAAAGGTGGGGCACCAGATGATAATCATCGTGTGCAACGAATAGTTTGGATTTCTTGATTTAATTTCCTTTTCGTTTTCTGTCGAGACCAGTCGGCTATTCGTTGCCGAGCTCCCCTTCTCCACCACCCCCTATACTACAATCTGTCTGAGTTGGTCGCGCTACCCCCTTCCTCCCCCCAACATCTCCCACCTTCAGTCTCTTCCCAGCATGTCCGCGACATCTGCATCGATGCCGTCATATGCGTCACCATCGGCGAACTCGGCGAAATCCTGTTTGGCGACGCCGGCTCCGAGTCTTCTTTTCTTGGAGCCGGGATAGCCGTCGCTGTAGCCGTTGGTGTCATCGCGCGCAGTCTTCTGGGGCAGGATATTGCTAGCGGCGAGGGCCTCGAGGGCTGCGGCGCTTGGCGGCGGCTCGTTGTGGCTAGGAGGCTGCTCCGGAGGAAAGGTGTCGGCGCCGGTGGTTGAGGTTGGCGCGTACGAATGCGGCGGGGTGCCGACAGGGGTGATGGATTCAATAGGCGGAGGCGTCAGGCCTTCGACATCAGGGCGCTGCGGCTCTTCGAGATTGTCGGCAGACGTGGGAATGCGGCGACGAGGGTCGTTGGCGGCAGGGATCGGCGTTGGCTCGGTCGACAGTCCACGCATGATGGCATCTTCCACTTCACGCTTCTTGTTCTCGATGCCGGCGCGACGCGTTCCTAGCTCTTGATGGGCGGCCTCGTCCCTGGCGAGAGTTGTCTTGTGGCCTTCCAGCATTTTCTCCAACCCAGCGATCAACTCTCGGCGTGCCTTGATGCTCTCGGCAACAGCACCTTCGGCGCTCGCCAGATTTTTGAGTACTTGCGAAAGGCGGGCAGCATGGACGGGCGGGGTAGGGACAGGATTGGCAGGATCAATCAGTTTGTCGTATTCGTCGTAGGCGTGCGTGACGGTATTCTTCGAGGTCGTCTCGGCTTTGGAAAGAGTATTCTGGAGCGGGACGAGAGGCTGCAGCTCTTGCGGGACTGCGGAGCCACTCGAAAACAGGGAACCACCAAGGGTGGCCTTCTTGCCAGGGGCGCGCGTTTTGTCGAGGTCTGAGTGTGCACGTTAGCGAATGCCATGGTAGGACAACGTGAGGGGTAGGATACCGTCTAGGTTCCTCTCCACCTGATCTTGGACAGGCGGATCGAAGATGACTCGCTGACGCCAGACCTCAATGACGCGCCGTAGCTTTTGCTGGATATCGTATGGGGCTCCCTTGTATGCTACGGCAGTGCACTCGGCGATGATCTGCGGGGTATTAGTTGTGGTCGCGTGCGCTGCTGGAGGCGAGACTGACTGGGGAGAAGGCATTGACGAACTCGGCTTTCTTCCGAGCCTTGGACTGCTGGACCACCTCTATGCATTGTCAGTCAGTGAAGCGGTGGTTGGAGCTGGGCATGGCGCGCACCGTTCGCAAGGTAAATCAAGCTCAGGCGCTTGTTCGGGGCAGACTCTTTCAAGCGTTGCATCCAGAGCTGGGCGGTGCGGTCGGCATGGCGCCTGTGAATTAGTGTGAGCGTTGGTTCGGTACGGTGCTCTTCAGGTGCACGGTACCTATGGAACATGATCCATTGGGCGACGGTGACGATGCCCTCTTGCGTCTCATTGAGGGCCGACAGCTTTGCCTGCACGGCGTCGTCGGTGTAGGCCATAGCGGCTGGAGCGCACGAGCAGCAAGACGCGATAGATTGCAGGCGCAGGTTCACTCAGATAGTCTACAGCTCACAGGATGTCGCCGGCGCCGATGGACGTAGTTGCGGGACAAAGGGCGCTGTTGTGTTTGGTGGTGGATCGCGAGCTTGAAGCTGTCCGAAGCTCTGCGCGCGTCAGGTCCTGCCACCGCCAGCTGCCCGGGTCGGCGCGAGTTGATCCGCTCCGTGCAGCGAGCGCCAAGACTGCGCGTCACGGGCGCCTGGCCGGCCAACCAACCATGGAACGTCGCCAGTGCGCTCTCCTGTGCGGCCAGCTTGGAGCTCCGCTGAATGTCACAACCCGACTTCTGAACACCACCACCGCTAATTGCCCAACTCGCCCATCCGCATCCTCCGCTACAGTCCGCCGCCCTCTTGACCGTCCCTCGCATCTCGCACATCTCCACCATGGCCGACAGGTTTCCGTCCTTGGATGAGATCGATGCTGGTAAATAACACCTTGATCTCCCTGGTGCCCAGGTGAATTGGCCGTCCCATAGCCTCGCTGACGCATAGCCCTGCCAGGCCAGACCGAGGCCCGCGGTGATGCCACCTTCGATCTCGTCGGCGACTCCGCAGACACTGGCGACTTCCTGAGCCGCGAGCGCGCACTACTGGGCGAGGACGCCGACCAGTTCGCAGCACCCGGCGACAACACTGCCACCGTTGAGGATGTCGCCGAGGATGACCTTCTGGGAGGCGGCGCCGGCAACTTCCCCGCCATCGACGGCCAGGAAGAGATCTCCGGTTTCGAGAGCTCGTTCCCGGCGATAGACACGACCAACGAGGTCAGCTTTCTCGCGCCGCCACTGCTCCGCGCTGCGCATCGCCCTGGACCGCAGGATCAAATGCTGACGGACATTCATAGCACATGGCTCCTGGCGGCACCATCACCGGCAGCACCGCTCCCTTCCTCCCCGGCGCGCCCCAGCCTTCTTCCTTCTCCGCCCCCGCCGCCGACGAGCCCGAGCCCGAGGTGATCCGTGAATGGCGCGAACGCCGCGACCTTGCAATCCAGCACCGCGACCAGATCTCCGAGGAGAAGAAGCAGGCCACCGTCAAGGCCGCGCACGAGGCCATTGACGACTTCTACGAGAACTACAACAACAAGAAGGAGAAAGGCATCGCCCAGACCCGCAAGGAGGAGGAGGAGTTCCTCAACAGCAGGGATGACACCACCGCTGGCGGCACCAGCTGGGAGCGCATCGCGAAGCTTGTCGACCTGAGTGGCAAGGGCGCGCGTGGCGGTGGCAGCGGCAGCGAGAAGGCCAGGTTCAGGGAATTGCTGCTCAGCTTGCGGAAGGATGAGAAGGCTCCCGGCGCAACTGGCTACTAAAAAGATCCCGGATTGCTGCATTAGACCCGTGGCCAGATGTGCAGATATTCCTGGATGAGTATCTTCTCGCGTTCTGTAACATACACGACCATTCGGATGATCGGGTGCTAGGGGGTTGGAAAGAGGTTGGTGGCTGCATCCCCCCGGTGTGGCGGCCCAGCGAATTCATGATTTGGGTGGTTTCATGGGGATAGAGGTAACAAGCAAAATTCGTTTTCCGAGCTTTACTACCTCTCGCAATTATGATACTCAATGGCCTATGTTCATGCTTACTTTCTTTCAATAAGACGCATTTAATCTTCACTCGACGTTCTGCAGGGTTGTGAATTAGCACCTTCCCCCGTCAATGAACGCAGACCTTCATGCAACCCACAACTTAACGATCTACTGCGCACTTTCTACCAGGGGCTAGATTAAAAATGGCGAACCTTTCAGCATCCCCACCGACCATCTCGACCGATTGCAAAGCGGCCGCTCGAGCGGACCAAGTCAACATCCATCCCACCGACTTCCAAACGAGATTCTATTGCCGCTTCATCCCTTTCTCGTCAGCACGGAATACCCGGCCCTTAAAACCACAAGTCATAAATGTCGGCTTGTGCTCAGCTATAGTCTTACGAGCCATGGCCAAATGTGTTGCCAGTTTAGAGGAATGAACTCCTTTAGATGATGAAGAAAGGTGCTTTTCATCGAGCTTATGCTGCAGAGGGCGAAGGGAAGGTTCCACCAAGAGAACGCTATCTGCCTGTTCTGCCTGCATTGACGTCCACCTGCAACGACTCTTCTGGGCCGCACAACTGAAGATCGTAGCTCTCGAGCAAAGAGACTGCAAGGGCGCGTTCGGCAAATTCTGGCCGTTCCAACACAGCAGCTACAACTTCTTCGAGCTGAGAGCGATAATCAAAACGTGTGTGAAGACGGACCCACGGATGGTATCCATGCAGCTCTTCATGGCCGAGCCACTCAGCCAAAGACTGTTATTAGTTCAGCCCACTATCTGACCCCTTGCAAGATTCAGAGCCCTATAAAGCACGTCATCTCGTCGTCAACTAGAGCAGGTGGTTTCCGGTCCGCGGAGGCGATGGACCGCTCACCCGTGAGAGACTGCTGGGCGTCTTCTGACAGCCCCACTATGCGCACTTGTGTAAGCATGTTCGCCCGCGCCACTTTTTTTGCGCTCGAAAGCACCTTTCTCGACCTGGGCCAGCCATGCTCGACTACGTATGAGAGCTTCAACTTCTCTGTGCGTGAAGCACGTCGCTATATGCTGCATATTATCTCGGCGTTTCTGCAAAGTCGCCTTCTGTGATACATGTATCGAAGTCAGTGTAGGAGGTATGGGTGCGATTGGTGCAGCAAATTTGGCCACAGCGACGTTGGTGTTCACGGTCAGAAGACGCTTTGGGAGGCCTCTCGTTCCCTCGGCGAACAACTGGATGGCTTGGATGGGAGAGGATGACGCGTAAACTGGAGGGTGCCTAGATGATAAATTCGTTGTCCTCCGTTTGCAAAGAGGGCCGCTACCGTTTTCGCGGTCCTGTCGCTTCCAGCATGTCTCAATCACCCAGCGCGTCATGAAGACACCAAACCCGCACTTCCACCACCACCCTCCCTTCCCAAGCCCCATCAGCCTCACATACTCATCTTGACCCAACCACCCAGCCGCCCCACGGGGCCTAGAATGCACTTCACACACACACCCGGTTAGCTAGATAGTACCCCTCCTCATCCCCATCTGCATCTCCGCCTCGGGCCAGCTCGCTCCGCGGACACGCTCTCTCCTGGAACCCAAACGCGCACCCGGCGGCAGTGGCTCCCCTCCCGCCCCCTCCACGCTCGAAGAGTGCTCCGGCTCGAGTGCGTCTGCGTCGGCGCAGAGAGACGGGGCGCAGATGGGGATGCCGAAGGCTATGCGCAGGATCGAGGAGGTGGCGCAGGTCTTGGCGAGGGTTCGCCGTGCATCTAGGGATGCGATAGTGCAGGAGACGGCAAAGTCGGGTGGGCTTTCTGCTCTTGGATGGAATTGTACTGCTGTATGGCTGCGGGAGTGAAGGTGATTTGAATGAGACGACGGTGGGGCTGCAAATGAGGATCGTGTCTGAGGCTCGAGATTTTGTGTGAGCTGATGTTGCCATGGGGGAGTTGAAGCAGACGGCCAAGCATGAATGTGTGATGTTCGTTATGAGGATTGCGCCCCGACGGCGGTTGCATCTCCTCCGTATTTGACTGTCTTTTCATTAGTTCTTCTAATAAAGCCAGGGTCACTCGCCACTTCGTGGCTGCAGATAGCTCGAAACGAGGTTTGTCAGCGAAGTGGACGCCACGTTTGTCAAGGAGGCCATTAGCAACTGTGACGTTTGTGCAGCACTCTGTTTTCTGAACCCAAGACACTAAAGTAGATCACATCGGTGTCGAGTTCCTTTTTTCCCTATTTGAGTTATGCTTGCTCGGGTGGCTTGTCGGAAATCATGCGAAAGTGGGCCGAGGATTTGTTTACCGGGGCAGCTCGCAGGCGTTGTGCCATCGCGAAATAACAAGGCGATACACAAGAAAAGAGACAGAGCACGAGGTCAGCCAGGCATGTAGTAGGCAACTCGATGTAGAGACTTGGCATTGCTTGTCTCTGCTGCATAATGGTGGATGGTTTATCTATAGCTGGGCGATGATAGGGCGATTGCTGCCGGTATTGCCGGCATGTTCACATACTGCTCGTGTCCCACCACTTCTGCATCACTTCCGCGGGAATCGGCATTCGAGACGGTTCTTTTGGCGACGGAGCCGACGGGGGAGAGAGCAGTCCGCCACTTTTGCGGCACCGTTGGCTCTCGCTTCGGAGCGCCGCCACCATGACTCAGGCACCAAGGCCTGACCACTTTTTCTTCTCCGGTACCAGCAACAGTGACTCTTTGCTCTCCTCCCTCCAAAAACACGCTCTCGTTTGTGGGATTCTGCATAGATCGCCTCGTTTTGCGTAAGTGCACTCATTTGTCTGAGCTCTCCGGTTTGCCACTTGACTCTGGGAGAATTTTTCATCTCCGATTCCGTCGTTGTCTCGTCTTGCCTCCAAACACCATCTTTGCCTGTTTAAGAACATGGAGGAGACCCACACGTCAAATGCTATTCACGATCCGGAGACGGCGATGCCCCCGGATCTGACCAAGGACGGCCCGGTCACCCATCAGCTCCCCACAACCATCAAGGATGACGACGCATCCAGCTCCAGCACCACCAAAGTCCTGCGAAAACTCACCTTGTGGGGTGTTGAGGTGCGTGGAATCGCTCCGGTACCGGAGAAAGACCAGACCAAAACCCAGTACCACAACATACTCTTCGTCTGGTTGAGCATGCTCACCAATCTCCTCCCGTAAGATTCGGCCAACGAAATGACCCCCCACGGAACATCATGTTGACTTCGCCTAGAATAATAACGGGCATGGTCGGCACTCTGAGCTATGGTCTGAGCCTTCGTGATGCCTCATTGACCATCCTCTTCTTCAGCCTGCTGTGCTACATCCCGACCGCCTACATGAACATTCTCGGCCCACAGACCGGAATGCGTCAGATGGTGCAAGCACGTTACTCCTTCGGCTTCTTCCCCGTCATCATCGTCGTGCTGCTAAACATGATGACCATCGTCGGCTTCACCGTCATCGCAGGCATCGTCGCAGGGCAGACTCTCTCCGCAGTATCGGACGGAAAGATATCCCTCGCCCTCGGCATCGTGATCACCTTCATTGTCGGCCTCTTTGTGTCGTTCTGCGGCTACAGGGTCATCCACGTCTACAACCGTTGGTCATGGCTGGGCGTCCTCGTCTGCTTCGTCATCATGACTGGATGCGGTGGCAAGCACCTGAGCCAGCAGGTCGAGGCTCAGCCAGCAGATGCGCCTCTGATTCTCAACTTCGGCTGCTTGATCGCTGGCTTCTCCATCGCATTTGCCGGTCTCATGTCGGATTACTCGGTGTATTACCGAACAGACGCGCCAGCGTAGGTTATATTTACCCAAATTCAATTGGCTGTTAGCTGACAGTGGGATCAAAACAGGGCCCGGATGTTCTGGTACGCCTACCTCGGCCAAATCCTGCCAACAATACTGCTGATGGTGAGCCCCCACACTGGTCACGACACAGACATCCACTAAACATGCCAGATTCTTGGCGCGGCTATCGGGGGCGCAGTCCCTAACGTCCCCGGCTGGAACGAGGGCCACGAGCGCTTCTCGACCGGCGGCGTCCTCGAAGCCATGCTGCGGTCAGCCGGCGGTTTCGGCAAATTCATCGCTGTCCTGCTCGCCTTTTCCCTCATCGGCAACGTCAGCGCCAGCATGTACAGCGTTAATCTGAACTGGCAGATCCTGGTCCCGTGGTTCGCCCGCCTGCCTAGGATCATCTTCTCCATCGTCACCACTGCCGTCATGATTCCGGTCGCTATCACTGCCGCCACGAACTTCTTCGAGTCTCTGGAAAATTTCTTGGGCATTGTCTCGTACTGGTAAGCACTCCTTCCCGGGATATTTGGAAGTGATCTGACGTCCTGGCAAGGCCTTCTTCTTTCGCCGCGATCGTCATTATCGAGCACATCTTGTTCCGCAAGAGTGACTCCTCCACCTATGACCGAAGCATATGGAGAGACCCGAGGAATCTGCCTTGCGGCGCTGCTGCCATCATGGCCGGCATCGGTTCATTCGCGCTGGTCATTCCCTGCATGGCTGCGACGTGGTATACCGGCCCGATCGCCGAGCACACCGGCGACATCGGCTTTGAGGTTGCGTTCGCTCTTGCTGGGTTGCTATACGTTCCTTTGCGGACTTTGGAGATTAGGGTCCAGGGGAGGTTGTAGACTGATGTGTATATAATCTAGCTGCCTCGTAAAATTTGTAAAATGTATTGTCGAATAGATGTCTTCCCTAACCGTACTCCCATAGTGTACGGAGCACGTTAGCTTCTGCTTGTGATACAAGAAAATATCTTCATGATCAAAAAAAACTAGCTGCAAAACCTATACATAACTCTGAGCCCAAATGTGAGCTAAGATGTCTGAATGTTTTGACCGTTGAAGGCCTTGACAGGCGTATCAAACTTGCAGGAATGCGAGAAGCAAGCTGAAGACGCCTTTGGGGAAGCCAATCAAGCTTGAATATGGTGGTCCAACCCCGCCATGCTGCTTAGGGCAAGAGTGTAGGATTGGTTGTCGAGCTTCCATTGGTCTTAAGTGCAAGGCTGTGGTGGGCATCCCTGTATGGATCCCGACCGTTCCATGACGTATCGTTCAGTCTTGCACAGCCCCCGTGCATGATATCTCCCTACATTTAAAGATCAGCAGTTCCCCTAGATGACATGAGATTTCAATCGATATCCTCCCAGACAAAATCAGTAGGTTCCCTGAGACCAGTATCGCTGCCAACGTTAGTATTGACGGGCCAACAGTGAGCGGGCATACGTCAAGCGCATCTGCCCCAGTCGATGCTTCTGTTACTAGCAATCTCGCCGAAGGCGATTCAGCCTTGTCAGCCCCTGTGATACCCTCGCCGCGCCGCGCCCGCCGATCCAATGTAGGTTCAACCATGGCCCAGCAGCAGTGCGACAGTGAAAAGGTGGTATCATCGCCGCTGTGTGCCTACTCGCAGGCGAAGTCGTACCAACAGCCGCAAGGAAATAGAAAAAATCAGCTTAGCTCGGGCTTTTGCCACGATAGAGGTAGAAGCAATCACATAACGGGGGACTTTCGCCGGGAGACAGATGGTATAAATCTCCGCTCCTGGTCCGGTCACTCGCGGGTGCGACTCTCAACCTTAGTTAGCGCCCTTGACGCTATCCGAATACCCTACATTAGCCAAAACCGGTCTCGGACCTGGAATACCCCCGAGTGCGGCTCGTCCGCCTCCGTCGAGAGCGCCGTCGGTTCGGGTCACGGCGGCAGACTGCTGCCGGAGCAGCGGGCACTAGAACAATGCCCAGACGGCGTGTTCGCCCAACACCGCGGGGGCACAACATCAACATCATCAACTACCCTTCCCGTCTACGAATGCACCTTCGCCTTCCTCGGCTGCAAATTCCTGGCCGGTGCCTCCGAAGAAGCCACCGGGCGCACACACAACCTCTCGCACTTCCACGGCCATGCCCCGCCCCAATCCGTCGAATGCCCGCTGTGTGACTGGGATTTTGAAGACTCGCGGGGTGGGCATAAGGCTTGGGACGCACGTATGTACCACCTTGCCCTGCACATGCGTTGCGGAGACACCCTAGCCACAGCACGGCCCGATTTCAAGCTATATGATTACCTGTGGCGGAAGCGCATTATTGATACTGCGGAGTATGTTAAGCTGCTGCGTGAAAGGAGGTGCGGAAAACATGAAACCTACCGCTCTATCAGCCCACGGAATAGGGCTTATGTTCCCTTTATTGAACTATCGCCTGGGGTCCCTGCACGAGCTGTAATGCTAAGCGGATTTCCTACGGAATCGCGAATTTGCGTCGATGCAAATGAGTTCCTAAATTTCGTGGAAAAAGAGTTGGACGGCGCAGCGCAGCTACCCAATGTGATGGTTCTCGTTGGCAAGCGGGAGAATGCCTTCGTAACGACCTGCGGGGATTACGTGAAGCGGACATGGCCTGGTATCGGCGAAAAATTCTTACGTGGGTTGGTCACAGTTTTGCAGGACAAGAAATTCGATGCCCGCCGGACGGAGAACGCGTCCGAGGACGCGGAGATCATGTACGAACGAAAGAGGGGCGTTTATCCGGTGTACCTGCACGGAAACCTGCCGAGTCTGGGTAATTTGGGGCTGGATTCTCCAATGAGGGATACAGAAGGAGTATTGGTTTTGATGGAAGAGGGACGAAATGACTGCTATCACAGCAGCAATAATTCAGGAAAGAGACTCTTGAATTTTGTCTACTTCGGGATCGGGTATCACTTCCGAGTGGTCTTGGAGGTCCTTACATGGCTGATAAGTATTGGAAGGATACCCCACCAGAACCAACTCCTGTCTTCGACTGTGAAAGTTGACAAAAGTGGGACTTTCAGACACCCAGAAGCAGTCATATCGCCCCAGAAGACGAAGGAGGTGCTCGCAAGGTTTAGCCCCTATATCTGCTGGCACAAAATGTTCAAAGGCTACATCCTTGCAAGTGGATTTCCAACCCCTGACCGAGGACCTCAACGTGGCGTGGAACTGCCATTTGACCTCATGACACTTCTCGTCCTTGTCCTGTATCCTGTGAACTTTGACACTGGGATCATTCTGAAGGGAGAAAAAACGGCACTGATACCGTACGTACACGAAAAGCACCCTGAAAGCATACAATGGCACTTCCTGGAAGGCAGAGAAGGTGCAGATCTCCCATGGGGTATTATTAAGCTTCACTGCAAAAACATAGCGCCTATCAGAGATCTCAAGGTTTTACAAAGCAAGAGGACTTTCGTGGGATACTTCCGCAAGGCTTTCATCCATCTCGGAACAAGGGGCTCAGGATACGGAGAAGTGGACTGGTCAGGAGCAGATTATGACGACAAGACCGAAATTGTTCTGGGAAATGAGCTGGTGGGTCAGGTAGGGACCTCTGTGATGAACTTCTTCACCGCACAGGTCTCAGGGAAACTGCTGGTCCATCGAACCGCGCATCACCGGCTTCGTGGGGCACACGAGAGCATCCTTGATAAGGTTCGGAATTCCAAAGACCTTCCCATGCTTCTGTACGACGTCAACACTAAGAGGGCCTGGCTTGTTCCCGAACTGAGTGCCATATTACATTTGGCGCTGGCATGGGCGTCTCGACAACCTGATGCACAGGAGGTTCTGGTTAAAATGCCATTCGCTGAAGTCCATTCAGATGGTGGTGAAGCTGCATACGAAGCTATCTGCAGAGCTCGGGACAATCTCCTCCCAGCACACATCAGACACGAAACCGACTACGACAAGCAAGTCACCGTGGTTCAGCTTTTGGCGTCTTTCATGACACGTATCAGCCAAATTAAGGACCAACAGCTTCAACGGCGCGCAACTGGCCTGAGAGAGGCAAAAGACATAGTGGGCTACGAATTCGAGGAAATTGCAAGCCTCGCGGAGAACCTGCAGCTCCGACGATCACCGATTGACCCGTCGACAAGTGGAGGCTGGATCCGTCTGATCTCGCAAAGACCCTAAATGGCCGTGATCATCTGCAGAAAGCTGACTGATCCTATAAAAGTCTCCGGACAACCTCTTTGTCCGCAGTGGAGAGCTGTCCCGGAAAGACAGGATTTTTTGACTGCTTCCATTATCTGCTTGAAACAGCTTGCAAAACGCTGCGGAGATGAAGACAGACTCAGACTATACAACAACATCTACTGCGTTCCCGTCAAGAAGAATGCCAACACTGAGTCATGTGGGACAGGGGAATGGCCCTGTTGCAATCCGCTGCTCGAACTCTCCCAAAGACCTTCCAAACAAGCACTGCGGTATGAGCCAGAAGGCGCCTTGATAATCGGGAAGGCGAAGCTGCGCCGAAAACGCTTGCCAAAGCTGCCATGGCACACTAAGGGTAATGATACAAAACAGAGTGTGTCGTGTAAAGTCATTAGTTCCGCTCCACTGCCCCGCAATGGTGCCGTGAATGGGTCCAGGCTCAGCGACCGGCCTCTCAAATAGTCTTTCAAGGCTGTTGAATAACCATAATCGATTAGCTCTCTAAGGGATTTCAACTAGCAGAGACTATATACATGTGAGGTGGGACTAAGCCCTATCTGGGATTCCATTCTGGGTAGATACTACGTGCGGCCTTACGAACTTCAACAAAGGCCAAGCCACTCGCTTTCGTACAGGGCAACACTAGTATGAGCTGTCCATGCTGGTAGCACCTCGTTCCATCAGAAGAGTGTATCTTTCTTTGTCTCTTTCTGGAAGCGATGCCGAATTTGTTCTCAACATTGGCGCTCGAGGGAAACTTAACAGTCATACCCTCTTTTTATTTCACGAGAAAATTGTCTGAAGAGTTGGTTGACGTTTCCCTTACTCCGCCTGGCGAAAAAAAAAAGAAACACACATCTTGTATGAATTGTAATTCTAAATTACATTCACTCCCTCTCACTCTCTCCCCCTTCTCTTTCCTCCTTCCCACCCTCCCCCTTCCCAGCCACAACCCCCTCCTCCACCACCACCCCCGCCGTCTCCGGCCCCGAATACTGCTTTCGTCCCGTCGTAACCCAGGTCACGAGCGCAATCACCATAACCACACCCACCGCTGCGGACGTATAGTTCATGTTCTCCTTGTCGACCGGGTCGACGGTCGGGAAGTTGAAGGTGATGACGGCAAAAGCGAGGTACGTGAAACCAACGACGTTAGCCAGCAAGCCCCAGCGGCCGAGAGAGTAAGGGCCGTCGAGGCGCTCACGCTTGTCGCTGGTCACACGCGAGAGGATGCGGACGAGGAGGGGGATGGCGTAGGAGACGTCTGCGGGTGCGCGGTCAGTTTCTTTAGTTGAAAAGGGAGAGAAAGGGCGAGAGAAAGAGCAGCATACAGAAGCCCTCGGTAGCAATGGAGATGACGGTGTTGAAGCCGGTGACGGTGCCGAAGTAGATCGAGTTGAAGGCGGCCTGCACGGCCGCCGTCGCCAGGATGCCCGCGACGGGCACGCCCAGGGTCGGGTGCACGCGGCTGAGGGTGTGCGAGAACGGCAGCCCCCTGTCGCGCGCGAAGGCGTAGACGGCGCGGCCGCCCTCGGTCATGAGCGAGTTGGCGCACACGAGGGCGATGACGGTGATGAGCGAGGTGAGGGCGCAAGTGCCGGCGACGGAGCCGGTCGAGTTGTGGAAGATGGCGATGAGCGGGACGCCGGTGGGCGTCGACGCGGTTTCGTCGATGCCGCCCATGCAGAAGCACAGCGAGATGAGGAAGATGAAGCCGGTGAGGAAGCCGAGCCAGACGGACATGACGATGGCGCGCGGGGCCTGCTTGCGCGCGTCTTTGATCTCTTCGGTCATGTGGGCGGGGGCGTCGTAGCAGCACATGCCGAAGGCGCTCTGCAGGATGCCGATGATGGCGGCGTAGGCTTTGTTGAAGCCGGTCGAGTTTTGGAAGTCGGAGAAGACGAAGCTGGCGGGCTGCTTGTGGTCGTTGGTGGCGAGGATGGTGATGAAGCAGATGAAGAAGGAGCAGATGTTCCAGATCAGAATGGCCTTGGATATGCGGTTGAGAAGATGCGGTAGAAAGATGCTGGAGAGCGCTGCTACGATGCAGATGAGGTAGGCGACGAGTACTGCATGCCAACGCTCAATTGTGTACTCGGGGTATGTAAGATTGGCCATCCCGAGGACGAAGTTTCCGGCTGTATATGTTGTTAGCGCTTGCTGAACATACAGTGATCATACCGAGCGGAATGAGACTTGAGGAAACCCCTATTCCTGCAACAGCACATCCATGCCGTCAACACTGGCAGCGCGCGGAAAGATGCATCTGGATATAGATGTTCGATGAGGCTGATTGCATTTAAATTCAAAAGAATGCGTAGGCGCGCCTGCGTTCTGCTTGCGACACCGCAAACTTGGGAATTGTGATCATCGTGCATTAAAGCAGTAAATGGAATCTTACCGATGAAGTTATTGACTGCGCCCATCGAAAGGATACCCTATCGAGAACGTCAGAGTCCCATGTCGTGAAGACGGCTTGACCGGACGAAACTTACGATCAACATAAACCACCCACAAACATAAGAAAGACCTCGCGCCCACTTCTTTGGAGCCAGGATCGCCACCCAAGAATACTGGCCGCCCGCAACCGGGTATGCCGAGCACATCTCGGCCATCGAGTAGGCAACGGCGAGAGAAACGGCGCATACGCCGACCCACGACCAAATCATGACAGGCGGGCCACCAGATTCCACGCCCACGACCAGGACACCGGAAAGCGCGGACCAGCTGGTGACGATGGAGAAGCTGAAGCCAATCATGCCGAGCACACCAAAGGTTCTTTTGAGTTCTGCCGGTCGGTCAGCGTGTGAGTCCGTTCGAGTTTGGAGACTCAAAAGAACTGACCGGGCTCGTAGCCGAACTTCTCGAGCACGATGTCATCGCCGACACTGCCATTGAAGACCTTTGAGTCGGTGCCGTCTGTCGCGGGCGCCGCCATCTCGAAGTCGTGGCACTGGTGTCCAGCGGGTCAGGCTCAACAGCAAAGCTGAAGAGGAGGCGAGGCCAGATACGAGGCAAGCGGCGGGAAGCGGCAGGCATTATATGCAGCGGCATGGGGTTGGATTGGGTTAGGATAACTGCGGAGATACCGACGGAGCGGGCCAGCACAGATAGGGAGTCTCATGGCGGGCCAGCCGCGGTACACGGGCCATGGCGTAGCTAGCTTGCAGATGCGGGATTGCCTGTGTGCCTGGAGTCATGGCATTAGTTGCTTGGTTAGGTCGCAGGAGCTTATCTCTGGCCCTATCGGCGGGGGCGTTAAAGGTGGGAGGGTGGCGGTACTCGTCCGACCCGTTTGAAACAAGATGGCTGCGTTGTGTAGATCGTCATTGGAGTTGCTTCACTGCTGTGTTTTGCTTCGTAAGCTCGAGAAATCCCGTCTGCTGCGGTTGACGTCGTGATGAACTTCCAATGCCAAGGCAGATGGGGAAGGTGGAGTTGGAGCAGCACAGAAGTGGGCGGTGCGGAGACGGGGATCGCCAGCACGTGCGTTCCCGGCGCTCCGGGAGTCAGCACCAAACTGTATCGACGGGATTCAATGCCTGATTAACCGGGTTCGTAGCATTTAAACTATTTACAGCGTCTATAAAAAGCACACAACTTCATCAGAACACAAACACCAGCTTCTCACCGCTCACCTTGCCCTCCTTGACCTCCTTTAAGCCGGCCAGTACGTCCTCCCAGCTCGCACCCTCCTTCGCCCTCAGCGGGTGCGGCCGCATCTTGCCGCTCTCCAGCAGGGCCTGCAGCTCACCCGCCCACTTCGCTCCGAAAGTCCGGGCGTCCTCAGAGCCAGGACGGCCGTAGGGAGCGGGCCAGGCGATGTCCTTGCCCAGCATGGTAATGCCGAGGGTCCAGTTGGCCTTGACCGTCTTGCGGGTGGCGGCAGTGGCCTCCCAGTACGGGTCGAGGGCGGTGTAGCGCCCGCCGGCGCGGCCAAGCGCGGCGTAGCAGATGGCGATGCTGTCTTTGGTGGTGATGCAGTCGAGCGTGTACTTGAGGTTGCTCTTGGTCGCCGCCTTGATGTCGGCGGCGCACGTCGGCGAGCGGTAGTCGTAGGCTTCCTCGGCGCCGTACGACTTGACCAGCTCGAAGTTGCGCGGCGAGCAGGTGGTGATGGGGCGCAGGCCGGCGAGCTTGAGCAGCTGGATGGCGGCGGTGCCGACGGAGGTGCTGCCGCCGTACACGAGGACGGTGATGGGCTTGTCGCCCGCGTAGGGGCTGGAGGGCGTCACGGCCAGGTCGGGCAGCAGGTGGTGGAAGAGGGCCTGGCCGACGGTGAACCACACGGTCGACAGCGACGTGCCGACCGCCCACGGCACGCTCTCGGGCAGCGTTAGCGTGATGTCGGCCGGGGCCGAGACGTAGGTGGCGAAGGAGCCCGAGGACGGGTCGTTCGGGTCCGAGCCCATGACGGCGCCCGTGACGCGGTCGCCGACTTTGACGGGCCGCCGCACTGCCGCCCCGACCGCCACCACCGTGCCCGCGAAGTCGCACCCGCCGATGCTCCCCGCCTTTGCGAACCCCGACTCCATCTTGGTGTCGACCGGGTTGACTGACACTGCTGCTGTCTTGACAATGATCATGTCGGGCTTGAGCTCTGACACCGGCGCATCGTGCGAGATTCCAAGCGTGCCGTCTTCCTGGAATGTGAGGGCCGTCTGTTTTGTGGGGAGGTCTGCCATGGTGTTGAGGGGGGGATGTGCCGAGAGCGGGGAACTGAAGGATTGAAAACCCAGACACGGTCTGACGGGCTGCACTCTCGAGCTATGGGGTCCAGTCTGTAAAATTCCACGCGCTTCTTGTAGTTGGTGGTGTGAAGCAGGCCTCAACGACGTCCGCCGCCGAAAAACACCGAAACCGCCGCCACCGAATCAGGAGATGCCATTATGGGCTTATATATCCAACAACACAAGTCTGTGAGAATTGACCGACCCTTTCGGCCTTTCCGCCGTCACGATCTGACATTCAACATGGACGTCTCGAATGGTTCAGCAGTGGCTGAGCCTCCTGCTCAGGATTCCTCCATTCTGGCAGGTCTGTCGAAGACCCGGCTGTTCTTTTCCTTGGTACTGGCGTTGACAATTGTTCCGAGGTTGTTGAAGGTTAGAGATCCTCACACACATCAAAGGAACTCTCCGTTAATCAGTCAATAGATTATCTCGAGACTGGCCTCTCCCGTTTCGCGAATCCCGGGCCCGTTTATCAACAAGATTTCATCTATCCCTTTGATGAGAGCAAGTGCCAAGGGCAAGACGTAAGCATCCATCTCAGCAACCAGCTATTGCAGATTCTGAGAGTGTCCTCCCCATAGCCATGAACTCAGTGCGCAAATCCACGCCAAATACGGCCCCATCGTCGTCCTCTCCCCCCACATGATCTCCGTCTCGGACAAGAATGAAGTCAAGCGCATCATCCACACCGAGGACTGGCCCAAATCCGAACTCATCTACGGAAACTTCCGCCAAAACCCCGCGCGGCCGACCCTCATCGCCTTCACCGACAAGAAAGCCTACGCCGAGCGCAAGCGCCTCATCTCCGGCTGGTTCGGGCTGCGCTACATCCGCAGCCTGCAGCCGCTGATGCAGCAATGCATCAACGAGTCCATCGCCTCCATCGAGCGTGCCATCGACACCGCCGGCGGCATCGTCGACATGCAGAACCTCTGCACCGGCACCGCCGTCGACATCATCGGCACCACCATCTTCGGCCAGTCCTTCGACGTCGTCAAGAACGGCTCGCACCCGCTGCCCGACTACCTGCGCAAGATGCTGAAAGCCAGCGGCCTGCTCCTCTTCATGCCGTGGATCCGCAGCATCCCCTTCCGGCCCACGCGCCCGGCCTACATCGACCGCTTCACCCTCGACATCATGGAGAAGCGGCGCGCGACGGCCAAGTCGGCGCCGCGCCAGGACCTGCTGCAGAAGCTGGTCGAGCAGCTGGACGACGCCGCGGGCAGCAAGTTCACCCCCTTCGACGTCCAGGGCGAGGTCACCATCATGCTGGTCGCCGGCACCGAGACCACCGCCAACTCGGAGCTCTTCACGCTGCTGATGCTGGTCCGCCACCCGGACAAGCTGCGCCGCGTCTACGCCGAGGTCGATGCCTGGTACCCGCCCGGCGACCTCGCCACCCCCGTCGACTGCGAGTACTCGCTGCAGGGCATGACGTACCTGCAGGCCTGCGAGGACGAGGCCATGCGCCTCGTGCCCGCCCAGGCGACCGGCAGCCCGCGCGAGAGCCGCCGCGACGAGCTCGTGCTCGGCTACCGCGTGCCCGCCGGCACCACCGTCTTTCCGACCACCCAGGGCGTGCATCACGACGAGAGCGTGTGGAAGGATGCGAGCGAGTACGTGCCCGAGCGGTGGCTGGACATCTACGAGAAGGGGAAGGTGAGTGAGCAGTACTTTTGGCCCTTCTCGGCCGGCAGCCGCGTGTGCATCGGGAAGCACTTCGCGTTGCAGGAGATGCATCTCATGCTGGTGAATCTGTTGAGGAGGTTTGAGTTTGAGTATGTGCCGGGGCAGCAGGAGAGCACCGTGTTCAGGGTCGCCCAGCATATGGAGGCGCCGAAGTATGTTATGAAGGTCAGGAGAAGGAAGTTTTGAGCCAAGTTTGTTATGCACAGCAAAGGGACATAGGAATGTAGAATCTTCCCTTCAATATATAATTATGGCGCGGGATTGGTCGCATTGTGTGTGGGGGGGGAGGAGAGGTGAAGAGGTCTCCAAAAGCAGCCAATAGCTGCTCCTCCATAAGACACACTTCTATTGCAATCCGTCGTACCGCGGGATGACTCATAGAGTAGGGCAGAGGAACGTAGGGCTCTAGTTGATGGCGAAGCTTACGGAGCAGCAACTATTGACTAAAACTATGCGCTGACAAGGGGAGCAGACAGTGAGGTAGTACACTACGTCTTGCATTTCTATTGCGTAATTTGCCGAGTAAGCCCCCCGGAAGCGTATTTTTGCAGTGGGTTTTGTGGGCTTAGGCCCAGGGGATTAGTTCATCACCGCATGCAATACTCATTCAGCAGTAAAAGCCGAAAAACACCGAAGCTGTATCACCGAAGACCAAACACCAACTCAGGGTATACAACTAAGGATAACTGGTGCCTAATAGCAATTAAAGCTCATAATGGCCGTGAAGACAATCCGTGAAATGCTGGTATCGTAAAGAAGAAAAAAGTACATACGTATGCATCGACGCTCGACAGTTTCGAGAAAGAGAGAGACGGAGAGAGGGAGAGAAAGAAAACCCAGACAAAGGAAAACTCGACACCCAGAAAGGGGCCTGTGACTTAGTGTTGTAGTGAGAAAAATATCACCCATCGCCATTCCAGTTCATCACCACCGCCATTACAACGCCATCCGCTGCCTCAGCGACCTCTTCACCCCCGCGATGTTCCGCCGCAACACCTCCAAGCCCCCGCCCCCCTGCTCACTCCCCATCTGCGCCTCCTGCCTGAACACCGCGCGCGCAAGCTCCGCGCCGATGATCTCCCCGCAGCCCCCGGGCAGGGCGCACACACTGCTACCCAAGCTCTCCGCCTCGCTGTCGGAAGACACCGTTGCGGCCGCCGTGTCTTCTTCCTCTTCTTCTTCTTCTTCTTCTTCTTCTTCCTCCTCCTCGTCGTCGTCCCCGTCGCGCGCACCCACCGGCGCCCCGCTCACGCTCGCGCACCGCAGGTCCGCGGGCAGCCCCAGCAGCTCCTCGCTGCGCTGCAGCGCGTCGAGCAGCAGCCGCACGGCCGTGTACGCGCGCAGCGAGACGTCGTCGCTGGGGGCGGGCGGGAGCTCGCCGAACTTGAGGGCCGGGTCGGGGATGCCGCTGCTGTAGCGGCGGTGGAGCGTGCTGCGGCTGTGGCCGTGGCGGGCCGAGGAGTGGGAGGGAGCAGGGTGGCGCAGGTGGGCGTGCAGGTGGGCGAAGAGCGCCGAGTAGATGCGGATCATGGAGACGTAGCAATTGAGGATCAGCAGGGCGGTGGGGGTGTCCATGACGGCGGCGGCGGCGGCGGCGGCGGCTGTGGAGCCGCGGGAGGTGGGAGTGGGCAGGGAGTCCGGCGGGCTGGGTTGGCAATGGCGATGATGGGGAAGGCGAGGTGGAGGAGGATGGCCTGCATGGGTTACCTCCGATCCGATGGTGGTGCCGCTGTCGCTCAGATTGGCGTGGTGGCCGTCCCGATGACCCACTGCGACTACCGGGCCGCGGGCGTCATTAGTGGTCTCGTCTATTGAGACTGGAGCTGCTCTTCCGTGGGGGTACAGCTCCGGCTCGAGGATGCTGGAAAAGTCGCCGGACAGGCACAGGATCTCGCCGATGGGGTAGGTGCTCAGCCAATGCTGAGCCTCCTCGCCGCCAGAGCCAGTGCGGGCCCCCTTCTTGTCAGCACCTCCGTGGCTGGTAGAATGCTGGTTAAAAAGCGCGAGATGCCGCTGGAACTCGACTGCCAGGCGTGAAAGCTTCCTCGTGCAGTCTTCTTCTTCATGGCACCTCGGATTGTCAACTGTCGACACCATCGGTACGTCTTCGTCCTCTGTGCCGCCGCTCTGCCCCGCCAATGACGGGTCCATGGAGTTGGTGTAGTATGGCAGGCCCGAAGGATGATCCAGGTCAAACTGGAAGTCGAAACCAGAAGAGGTTTCTGCGAAGGGAGAACAGTCCATGAAGGTGCTGCCCATACTCATCGCAGCAGAGAAGTCGGACGGCGACGTCTCAGCGGCGGCAGGGAAGGCGGCTTGAGGCGTGGGGTACAGCACGTCGAAAGTGCCGAGCGGCCCCCATGGCGAGTCCCACCGGTTGGAGCCCGAAGGTTTCTGCTGGTCTGACTGCTGCTGCTGTGGTGGGTTCTCCGTTGCCGTAGGCGGAGGTGATCCAGGGGCGCTGGGCGACTGGGAGCCGCCCCGCTTCCCGGGTTTCTTGATTGCTTTTCCCTGTATTGAACCGCCATTCTGCGTGTTCTTGATGGCACGGGACCGGGGGCTGAAGGTGCATTGGGCCTTCGCCCGGGTACAGCGCTGGCAGGCGCCGGTGGCGGTGGAAGGTTGTTGTGGGCACTTTAACTTGTGCGAGCGGCATCGATCGCAGGCGAGGCGAAAGGATCGGTACTTCTCATTGTCTTCGGCCATGGTGAATGTCTCCGAGCGGGGAGATTACTGAAGGAGCAAGCACGAGGAACAAGAATAGAACTGGAGGTCAGGAAGAAAATTTCCGCTTGGGTTCCACGCGGCGTACCATCACATCGGGAGAACAGTTTATGTAGATGTGGTCCCACGTCCCCCACCCCGGAACGTGGTCTCTCACACCGTGTGACGGGTGTGTGTCAGGACACGAGACACAAGCTCGGCCAGGCGGGCGGAAGCATTGCGGCTCCCGGGGAATGGAGAGGTTGAATGTCGTGGACAGGGGCTCGAGTCGTGGTGAGAGAGCGCCAAGGCTGGATAGCGAGGGCGAAAAGCGCTAACGGGCGTGAAGCCAAGGGGCTTTACTGCTTGCGCTGAGTCAAGCCCGGTTCGTGTTGCTTATCGGCTCTCCAAGCAATGGTCCAAGGCGGTCAAGCCTCTGCGCAGGATCTCGCTAGCTAGGTACCCGCGCCGACCCGCCTAGAAAGAGCCGCCCTAGTCGTGGATCTGATACATTGTCACTTCAACGGCCCGGATCGCGCAGAGTGCCACAGAAGCTCTGAGTTCTGTGGTGAGATTACACCGCCAACCTTGTTTCACGGCAGGCCTTATTGAGTGGTAATGGCCACTGGGGATGGCTGGCACTGTATTGTGCATCGGAGAATACCTACTTCCTCAATCCGAGCTCCTGGCAGCCACGGAGTGATGCTCGATCTTTAGGAGCGCAAATCTGCGGTGAAAGTATAGGCAGACGGCTCTGACCGACCGCATTGGAGCCGTCACATCAGTAGCTGCTAGTATAAAACAGGCCATGGCTACACGCCGGAAGGCGATGTGTGTCAAGTCGACGGCTAAATAGTAAACAAGGCGAACCGACCTGCTATGTGAAGCAAATAACACGCATTTGACAGCAGATCACATCTTGACGGCGAGCAGTGTGGGAGTGGCGAATGTCGACTCCACTTCGGGCAATTTTTTCCTACGCGAGCGCGAGCGTGGGAACAATTTCCAGTGTCAAGTCTGGGCTTCTAGCGTAAGCTTAAGCGAACATCCCACTTCTGGAACTCTTGCATCTACGGCCGAAGCCGTGCGATTGAGAGAAACAAACAAACTGCCGGCTAAAGCTTGACAACAAAAACATGATACGACGCAAATGCCGACGGTCAAAACCACAATACCACGGCTGCTCCGGAAGCTCACAAGCACTTTCGCGGACCGAACATGTCTTGGCATATTGTACAGAGCAAGAAACGCCATTCCGGCTGCGGACGGAAGGAGAGCCAAGGATAAAAGACACGTAAGGCAAATCACCCTCGACCTCAACGACGAGATAAACGGGAAAGGCGCGCGGGGAAGCAGCGCCACACACATAATAGTAGGCACGGGAGAACGTCGGGCGGCCCTCGAAATCAGCCTCATCTGGCAGAAAGGGGCCTGAAGGGCTGAGTCGTGGCGCGTATCATGCCTGATGACTCGCGCGCCCCAGTCGCCTGCATGTAGATGGACCTCCAGAACTCCAAGCGGACAAACATTCAAAGCACTGGCCCCCGGGGCAAGCCCTGTGGATCATTCTCGTATATTGTACGTAGTACGGTGGGAACGGTGGGTGCCTTCTACAACGACCCTTCCCTCACATCACCAACGAATAATGCCCGCGAATCAATACACGACGGCCCCATATCAGCCCATCCACGTGCGATGCTGTCTGATCATCAATTGCTGTCTTTACACGGCGCGGAGATCTCCGCGTCCCCCGTCTCCGCTTCCGCCCTGCCACAGGGTCCACGGGCCCGAACATCATGACCGATAGGATGACGAAATACTCCCTCCTGCCGCTACTGCTCTGCCGCCGCCGCCGCCGCCGCCGCCGCCGCCGCCGTCGCCGTCTCCGCCGCTGCCGCCTTGGCTTTCAAGGCCTTCAGCTCCATCAGAGTGCTCAACTCGGGCATTTGGATCTGCCCAATATCGCCCGCACCCTCGAACGTCTCGCCGTCAGCGTCGCCGCCGACCTCACCGCCCCGCACCTTCGCCACGAACCCGCTGTTGCCCTCGCGCACCAGCGGCGGCGGGCCCAGCGGCATGCTCCACCACACCTTCTCGTGCGCGATCTCGAACGCCCAGTGCTTCCCGTCCCGCGGCCTAACGAAGTCCAGCCGGTACCCGGTCGTCGTGTCGAGGAAGGGCCCTTTGACGGGCCCGCCGTGGCTGCTGCGCAGCACGAAGTAATCCTCGGTCAGGCTGACCGTATCGCTCTTGCTCGCAAACACCTCGACGCCGTCCCTCAGCAGCCTGAACTTCTGGCAATTCCGGCCCTTGCTCTCGCCCATGCGGCTGACCACGCCCAGGCTCGCGAACGTGTACGGCCCCGCGTGGCCGCGCACGTACGTCGTGTCGCTCAAGATGGCCGGGAAGGCCGCTTCCATCCAGCAGCGGTCGTGGCCGCCCTTGCCCGCGAACCGCAGCCGGCGGCCGGAGCCAGGGAAGGACAGGTCCGACTCAGCGCGCGCGCCCGTCATGATCTGGCGGTGGGAGACGGCCGGGGCGAGCGCGCCGGCCGTCGGGTCGGGGCTGCGCGTGTAGCTGGTCAGCGCGAGGGAGCCTTGCACCGCGCCGGGGACGTTGAACGTCGCTGTAGCGGAGGAGTGGTCCTGCGCGACCTCGATGCGCGAGAAGCTGTTGGCTTCGGTGCCGTCGCCGTTCTCCTTGCTCGGCCACTCGAGCACAATGGAGGCGTCTGTCTCGCGCACGCGCACCGCAGATGCGATCAGGTGGTGCTTCTCGATGGCGCCGTCAGGTAGCAGCGCGTGGAAGGTGATGTGCAGCGGGTCGTTGCCGTGGAACGTCTGCGAGCCGTCGATGAAGAAGGTGACGGTGACGCCTGCATTGCCCGTCTGCTCCATGCCCTCCAGCATCCACATCTCCCAATGTGTCTTGCTGAGCGCGGAGTACTTTGGGTACGCATCGTTGGAGTGGCCTGTCCACGTCTTCCCGGCGGTAGGGCCCTCCGCCGCCAAAATCTGAAACTCTCCGGGACTCCGCGGCTGTGCCATGGGCGTGGTGTTCGTGCGTTTGTGTGGAATGGGGGGCAAAGAAGGGAATTGCCGCGCGCAGATGCCTCGACTGAGTCGTTAAGTTTCGATTGAGATGGGGGTCGATGTACGCAATGAGCTAGCTGTAGATCAGGACGAGGGGATATATATCACTTCCAAGAGGACAAGCCCGGGATTGTCACCGCTGTTACTTGCCTGACGCGAGTACGAAAAGCGCCGAAAGCGGTTTACAAAGTCGGGCAGCGGTAAGTAAGAATTCCGCTGCGGTCTGGATTGGCCGTCGAAGTAGAGGTGGCAGCAGCCGAGATCAGGGGGCCCGTTACCTATTCGGAGTTCTTCGGTGAATCGCTCAACGATGCAATTGGGGGCTGAAACTCTGCCAACGGCCCGCAATCCGAGCAGTGTAGTGCAAAGATCTATCATGGAATTAGTCCGTGTTTGCAATGAGGTTTGAATAGAGCTATCGAACGCCGTTTCCAAAACGCCCAAATCTCATCCCAATCCTATATTTCGCCCAACCCCGACTCCCGAACACTCTTTCCGGCCTAAAATGTGACGGGGAACCTCAGTCTCAGCTTCCCGCCGAATCTGTAGAAAAGGATCGGCAGGCAGGTAAAGCCGATTGCGATGAAACCGAGCAGTGTGTTACCCCAGCCCAGACCAAGTGCCTCATAAAGCGAGGGACCGGCGAGTGGCAAGAAACAGCCAGCCAGTGAGCGGAGAAGCGTGTTTGCCGCCAAAGCGGAGGCTGCAACTCGCGGCCCGAATGCATCCACGAGGTAGACCTGGATAGGCATCTGCACCCCACGAGATTAGTGAGGACCCGACGGACCGGCGAGACGGAAATCCATACCATGACCATGAGAGCGCCCATGCCGATGAGTGACGTGCCCATCATCGGAAGTATCCAGTGAACCTTGTAGTAGGCAGTCCAGCCGTACCTGATGTTACAGTCGCCACCTGTCAGCTTACAATCCCCGATCGCGAGGTTGGTGTTACATACCAAAAGAAGCCGCCCGGGATGACGGGTGCAAACCAGACCATCAAAAGCAAACGGGCTTCAGGATTCCACTCAGAGCTCTTGGCAGAGTCCTTCTTAGCCACCTTGTCGGACAGTATGCCGAACAAGACCAGGCCGATCGCCAGGCCAAACCCCAAACCCAGATATGAGAGGCCACCCATGCTCACGTTGAAGCCATACTGTTGTCTATAGACGGCTGAGAATGTGGTAAAGAGGAGAATCAAAAGGCCGAAGACAAAGGCACAGTAGAGCGAGAGCAGGAGCGTGATTGGCGAGAAGATCAGCATTTTGGTCGGGCGCTGCAGAGCCATCCAGAGAGAAGCTAGCGGACTGACCCCGCTCGCTTCAAGCTTGGTATGGAGGTCGGGATTGCCCGTCTCTTTGCGCAAGCGGGCGGCTTTTCGCTTCAGGAGAACAGGTCCGTACGTCTCGGTCATAATGAAGTACAGGACGATGGTCATCACTCCGGTCTGGCGGCTGATGTTCAGGAGGCTGGCAGTATTGAGAGATGGAGGCAGACTTACAGCAATGCATAGGACGCGGAATACCCAGCGCCAGTTGAGGTACTGCGCGATGAATCCCGACATCAAAGGACCCAATACAGGGCCCATGAGCGGGCCCATAGCGAAGGCGCCCATGGCCTTGCCTCGGTTTTCAGGTGCCATAACGTCTGCAATTGTCCCACCCCCAATGGTTCCTGGGCCGGATCCTGCAATGCCGGTAATGAGTCGAAAGACCAGGAACATGCCGAGATTCTTGGCTTGGGCGCAGCCTATCAGGAAAGCGACAGTTATCACTGTGCAGACGCGGTAGACGGGAAGACGACCGAAGTGCTCGGAGAGGGGTGCAATGACCAGCGGGCCAAAGGCAAAGCCCAGTAGGTAGATGGACACAGTCAGAGCAGCGGTTATGCTGCTTGTAATACCAAACTCAGCCTCGAGGGAGCTAGCAGCAGGGGCAAAGGCAGTGGACGTGATATTCCTTGAATACAGCGTCAGTGTAAGCCATCTTCACTGTAGATCGGGGCTGCACTCACGCAAAGAGAGTGGTCACGCTGGCCATGACAACATGTCCCAGGCGCTTCGACTTTGGCCAGTTCATAGGATTAGCTGGGTCGTCTGGGCCGTCCCAGTCGACCAAGTTTGGGTCTTGAACATCTGACGACGAAAGCTGAGCAGTAATGTCTTGTTTCCGCTCCTCTGGAAGGCCGCGGGACTCTTCTGCATCCTGCTTCTCCAAGTCCATGGACTCGTCCTTGCTGTGCTTCGATTCCGTTGATGAAGTCATGTCTTGGGGATGTTAGCCGCGTCAAACATTTGGATAGGGTGTGATTTGGGCGTACTGTCAGTTCAAGGCTTGGCCTGCGGCGAGGCTTGGCTTATAGGCACGCGACTCGACGACGAGCTGTAGGATGTGCAACAAAAGAACGGAGGATGAGGCTCGGAATGCATATTGTCTACGGAGGCGGATGGTCGGAGAATAAAGCAGTAATTGGGACGAAAGCGACAAGAAAGGCGTTAATTGAGGGCATTTGGGGACTCCTGGACCTGGCAGCAGGGGGCAAGGCCGAAAAGCGCCGCACCGACCATCCGCTGGGAAAACCGACCATCCGCTGGAAAAGCCGACCGTCCGCTTACGCAGCCGATCGTGCGCTGACCCTCCGCCAGGTCTGGCTAAATGATCCCTCTCTTCCTCAGCTCCATCTCGGGAAAGCGTCGTCCGCGGCCGTGTCAAGCCGAAACCAGGATGGCTAGCGACAGCAGGCGGCGCCCGGCTTAATGCCTCAGGACGGCCAGTCGTATGTTCCGGCAGTTGGTGACGAGTGAGCCCAAGGGCAGGCACGGTGGCATGGGCCCTCGTGAGATGCGGCTGCGGACACGTCGCTGGCAGCGGCGGGTCAGGCACACCGCCTCTTGGAAGCTGATTCTGGTGGACTTAGCGATGATGGTGCTGTGCGCATGTGCTGGTGTCCAGCCGTCGTCGTGTGCCGCCATCACGTTTACCCGGGCAGCAGAATGCCTGACTAAGCACCGAAGTTCACGTGACTTCAGAGCGCCGACCTCTCCCTGCAGCGAACTGATTCCAGTTTGGAGTGTGCGTCAGGAGCGGAGAGCAGGTGGCTTCTGCAAAGCCAAATTCGGAGCGCAGTCACGGTGGGCTCTGGGCGCCGGCCACGTGCAGACGCGAGGAGGAAACAGTCGGAGGAATGCTGGGGTGGATGCCACCACGCGAATCGCTCTCCACACCACGCCCAAAATGGAGAGCTGCAGACACCAGCTTTATAAGGCGCTGCAATCGCGCCCCCGCGCCCTCGCACCACCTGCTGATCGATCATGGCTGATTCCACCCAGCCCTTGGAGCAAGGTCGGCCCCGGCCTCCGCCCAGCCGCCGCAGAGACAAACCCCAGCTGTCATGTACATTGTGCCGTCGAAGAAAGTGAGCCGCGCGCCTCTCCAAGTTGCTTCGTTGTGCGTAACCTTCCACAGGCTCAAATGCGACCGCAACCAGCCTTGCAGCACATGCTCACACCGCGGTCTCTCGTTCTCGTGCACCTACGTTGCATCTGCCGCAAACAGCGTTCGAAAGGCGGATCAGAGCAGACCATCTCCCCACCCAGCCACCGGCATTCAAGACAGAATTGCCCAGCTCGAGGGTCTTGTTCTGACTTTGATGCACTCGGTCAATCACAAGCCAGCCCCGTCTACTGGAGCCCCCGAGAGCGCCAGCGTGCTTGATGCCGACCTCCCAGCTAGCTTTGGCCGCATAAGCCTTGAAAATGACGAGACCAGATATGTCAGTGGCGACCACTGGATCTCAATTCTTGACGGAGTGCGCAGCCATCCATTATTCTCTGTCTGGTCTGCTCACAGCCCTGTCAGATCGCCGAGCTCAAAGACCATTTCGAGGATGACAATCCGAATGCCGGTGCCTCCCCTGCTGCCGGTGCTGCCACCGCCGAGTACCAAGGCCCAAAGCTCCTCTTTGGCTGCCACAGCCCGACGACCAGAGAATCCATACTTGCCTCCCTGCCCCAGAGACCCGTAACTGACAGGCTGGTGTCCAAGTACTTCAACTCCATGGACATGGCATCTTCCATCATCCACGGCCCGACCTTCATCAAAGAGTATGAAAACTTCTGGCTGGCGCCATCCGAGACGCCCATCATGTGGATCGGCCTTCTCTTTGCCGTGATCGCCCTCGGCACCCATTTCCAGCAACGGGAGACCCACTTCATCCACCCTTTGCCCCAACGTCATTCTGCGCTTGAAGCCTACAAGGACAAAGTCATTGAATGCCTGGTACTCGGCAAGTATACCAAGGTCGGCCCTTATGCTATTGAGACCCTCATGCTTTATTTCTCCCTCGAGCATCTCCCAGCAGCTGACACAAGGGTCGACAATTGGATTCTTGTTGGCATCATTGTCCGCCTTGCCATGCGAGTCGGCTACCACAGGGACCCCTCACACACGCCGCAAATCAAGCCGTTCCGGGCAGAGATGCGTCGGAGACATTGGGCAACCATCGTGCAGCTCGACTTGATGACCTCCACCCAGGTTGGTCTGCCCCGCATGGTCAATGAGGCCGTGTGCGACACCGTCGAGCCGCGCAATCTTCTGGATCAGGATTTCGACGACCAAGTCGTGGAGCTCCCGCCCTCTCGCCCTGACAGCGATATGACCTCAATTCTGTATCTGAATGCCCGCAACAAGCTTATGACCGTCTTCGGCATGATCACCGACTTGACTACCTCGACCTTCCCTACGTCCTATCGCCATGTAATGCGGCTTGACCGCACCCTCCACAACACGGTAGCCGCCATTCCTTCCGGCCTCCAGCTGAAGGCCTTATCCCAATCCATCACAGAGTCCTCCGAAACAATCCTGCGACGAATCTATCTAGACATGACTTTCCACAAGGCTCGGTGTATTCTACATCGCAAGTACCTGACCGCTGCCCAGGTCAACGCAAGCTACATCTATTCCCGCACGTCATGCATCGATGCCGCCGTCCGGATTTTGCAGCATCAGGACGTCCTATTCCGCGAATGCCAGCCGGGAGGCTTGCTGCACAGTGGCAACTGGAAGCTCACCTCTGTTCTGAATCACGACTTCTTGCTCGCTATTACAATACTCTCACTCGACCTCAATGGCGCCATGGAATTGGCCAGCAAATCCCAGCTGATCGAAACGCCAATGGAACAGCAGAGACGGGAGAACATCATTCGCTCCCTGAACCGGTCATACAATATCTGGCTCCAGTCTGCGAACACGTCTCGAGAGGCTCGGAAAGCTGCGGAAGTGCTCAGAATTGTCCTTGCAAAGGCGCAAAATAGCTCAATTTCAACTCCCAACCACGACCAAGACGACCTGGACGGCGAAGCGGTGACGGAGGCTAATGAATCTGAGTATATGAACTGTGGGTATATATGTGTGACTGATAATTGACATGTTCTAACCGTGTGACCTGCTCCAGCCCCACTGACCCTGCAGCCCTTCTTGGCCTGCGATTCCGGCGCCTCCACGGCCATTGGCACTAACATATACACCACACTCGATGTCGCCTCACCGTCAGACTATATGGAGGAACTCAACGATAATGTCACGTCGGGGGTTGATTTTGACTGGGTGGGCATGCCCAAGCTCCAAAGCCGATTATCTGAGACTGAGCATCTGAACAGGACAACTGGGACTCCCACTTCCGTGGTCAGAATACCCCAAATATGTCAACCATGGACCTGCGCTTTCCACACCTTGATTACCCAACGGACGGGAGAGGCTCTGATGGCTGCATCTGATCTTATTCGTCCGTCAACCTGCTCACTTGGACGATTGCATCTGCGAGCCGCTTGACATCATCTGTCGCTGTCGGCATTTGATGGCCGGCGTTGTGCGTTACGACCGTCGCAGTCGCGGGATTGTAACACTTTAGCAGGCGTCTTCCGTTGATCAGGTACGGATCGCGCAGCCCGTGCAAGTGCACCGAGGGGACGTTGAGGTGTCCAACCTTGGAAATGCCCAATTCTCCGCCGCCCCCGCAGAGCAATATACCGTATGCCAAGGCCGACCAGTGCATATCTCTCTGAACCTTTGCCTGCTTCAGCAGCAAAGAACAGACTAACGCTCCTTGCGAAAATCCCATGACGCCCTTGACGTCGGTTGTGCGATAACCATGGCCCTCTAGAAACACTTGCAGGGTTGACAAGATTGTGTTCCATTCGGCTTCTCGTAACTGTTCGTCATGGCCGTCGTTGGTGAACCAATAGTAGTAAGGACCAGCGTCTTCGAAGAAGGGGAGGATTCCCGGACCAGCGGGACCTTGGAAGGGGGCGTCGATGAAGAGAAAGTTGAATTGACAGCCCAATGCGGAGCAGATACGGCGGGCTTGAGCATGAAAGATAGCAGCAGAAGATCCGGAGCCGTGAAGACAAATGATGAGGGGACGCGCAGCCATGACGACGGCTCTGACAATGTTGAATTGGTGCGGATGTGTACGACTCGAGAATGCAGCAGCAGTAAGACGGCTGTGAGAAGGAGATCAGTATGGAGCCCGGGACTGCTGGGATTCGGGATTCATCGGTGCACTCTTGGCCTTGGGCGGATGTGGCCGCGAGTGCTGAGCATCAGTCTGTGCTTCGGATTTCGGTCCTCACTGGCCACGCTCGGATTCGCCGACTCATCTCACGCGAAACTCCGAATTGATACACCACGATCGCAATGTCACAAACTACTCCCGAAGCCAACGCAGTGACATAAGGTCGCCATGCCCCGTATCCGGCCCCATTTCTCGAGCCTATTGCCCCAGTCATACCCGCACTCGCTGCCCACCAGATAATTGGCATCTTGCCTTCCACCCTTTCAACCAATCACACACCCGCAGCCATGCCTCAACGCAACGAGCCCATTGCTGTCATTGGCAGCGCATGCCAGTTTCCCGGCCACTCCACAACGCCCTCGAAGCTGTGGGAGCTCCTCAGAGAACCGCGCGACCTCCTGCAAACCATCCCATCCGACCGCTTCAATGCAGAGTCCTGGTATCACGCAGACAGTGCGCACCATGGCACCAGTAACGTCACCAAATCCTACTTTCTCGCCGAAGACCCCAAAGCCTTCGATTCACAGTTCTTCAACATCCCGCCCAAGGAATGTGAAGCTATTGACCCGCAACAGCGTCTTCTCATGGAGACTGTCTATGACTCTCTCTGTGCCGCAGGCTTGTCCATGGAGAGCCTTCGCGGCTCCTCGACCGCGTGCTACGTGGGACAGATGTGCGACGACTGGTCCGGCATCATGATGAGGGATTGGGATTCCCTGCCCCAGTACACCGCTACTGGTATCTCGAGAAGCATCATGTCCAACCGCGTGTCATATTTCTTTGACTGGCACGGCCCTTCAATGACCATTGACACAGCCTGCTCGTCTTCACTCGTTGCGGTGCATGAGGCTGTGCAGGCGTTGAGGAGCGGCGACTCCACTGTTGCTGTCGCATGTGGAGCGAACCTCATACTTAGTCCAGGTACGTCGGCAAACGAGCCCAGAGTGCGCAGCCGTGACTGAAGATTTACGCAGGAATGTACATTGCGGAGAGTAAGCTGAAAATGCTTTCGCCCGACGGGCGCTCCCGCATGTGGGACGAGGGAGCCAACGGCTATGCGCGAGGCGAGGGTATCGCGGCCGTAGTGCTCAAAACGCTTTCGCAGGCGCTGGCCGACGGCGACCACATCGAGTGCATCGTGAGGGAGACGGGCTTCAACCAGGACGGCCGCACCACTGGTATCACCATGCCCAGCAACGTCGCGCAAGCAGCCCTCATCCGCGATACGTACAAGAAGGCCGGACTGGACCCTTTCAACCCCAAAGACCGTCCGCAGTTCTTCCACGCTCACGGTACGGGCACTCCGGCCGGTGACCCTCAGGAGGCAGAGGCTATCAGCCGAGCCTTCTTCAAAGACGGCGAAAAAGCCGACGACAAGCTGTACGTTGGTTCGATCAAGACTATCATCGGCCACACAGAGGGAACCGCTGGCTTGGCCTCCCTCATCGGCACATCGCTCGCCATGCAACATAGGACGGTCCCACCAAACATGCACTTTACCCAGCTAGCGGATAGGGTTGCCCCATTTTACACGAACCTGGAGGTGCCCACTGCCGCAAAGCCATGGCCTGCAGCCCCCGCCGGCCAGCCTCTTCGCGCCTCCGTCAACAGCTTCGGCTTCGGCGGTGCCAACGCCCACGCCATCCTGGAGAGTTACGAGCCTGAAGTCCATGGCACCACTACCACTAGCGCCCTACCTCTTTTCACCCCGATCACCTTCTCGGCCAACTCGGAGAAGAGTCTCCAGGCGATGCTGGCGTCGTACTCGGACTTTCTCAAGACTAACGAACCCATCAACGTCCGCGACGTCGCGTGGACACACCAGACCAGGCTCTCGGCGCTGGCATTTAGGACGGCTGTAGCTGGGCAGACTGCCGCCGAAATTGTCAACTCCATCGACGCGGCGCTCGAGAAGAAGGAGAACTTGGGCATCCGCGCCTCTGGTGTCGAGAAGCCCAGCATCTTGGGTGTCTTCACCGGTCAGGGTGCTCAGTGGCCGACCATGGGTGCCGCCCTCATCAAAGCTTCGCCGTATGTCCGCGACACCATCGCCGCCATGGACCGCTCGCTGCAGGAGCTGCCCGAGGCGGATCGCCCGTCTTGGTCCATCAGGGCAGAGCTCGAAGCGCCCAAGGAGTCGTCGCGCCTTGCCGAGGCTGCTCTGTCGCAGCCGCTTTGTACGGCCGTCCAGGTCGTCTTGGTCGACTTGATTAAGGCAGCGGGCATTAAGTTCAAGGCAGTTGTCGGCCACTCCTCCGGTGAGATTGGTGCCGCCTACGCAGCCGGCTTGGTGTCTGCGAGCGACGCTATCCGCATCGCGTACTACCGTGGTGTCTACGCCAAGCTTGCTGGGTCGAAATCGGGTGCTAAGGGTGCCATGATGGCCGTGGGAACGTCTCTGGAGGACGCCAGGGAGTTTTGCGAGCTTGAGGAGTTCGAGGGCCGGCTAACCGTCGCCGCCAGCAACGCAGCCTCAAGCGTGACGTTGTCTGGTGACGAGGACGCCATTGACCAGGCGGAGGAGATCTTCAAGGATGAGTCTAAGTTCGCTCGCAAGCTGCGCGTCGACACGGCCTACCATTCTTTCCACATGATACCTTGCTCAGAATCGTACAAGAAGGCGTTGGACGGCTGCGGTGTCGAGATCGGCGACGTCACCTCCACTACTTGGTTTTCGTCCGTGGTGCCTGGGACGAAGATGTCCAAGGAGACGCTGGGAAGCCAGTACTGGGTCGATAATATGAAGAACACGGTTCTGTTCTCGCAAGCTATTACTGCTGCGGTCAAGGAGGCTGGCCCCTTTGACCTGACCATCGAAGTTGGCCCTCACCCAGCACTCAAGGGCCCCTGCCTGAACAACATTGAGGATGCATCTGGTAATGCCGAGACTCCCTACACCGGCTTACTTTCGCGTGGTAGCGACGATGTCAATGCCTTCTCTGCGGCGCTTGGGTTCATCTGGGAGCGCTTCGGTGCCTCGGCGGTGGACTTTGACGCATACGATAAGTTGGTTTCTGGTAGCTCTGAGCCTAAGAGATTAGCAGTCGACTTGCCTAGGTATCCCTGGGATCATGACAGGACATACTGGTTTGAGTCGCGCGTGTCGGCCGGGTACAAATACAGAGAGGAGCCTCCCCACCCCATTCTCGGTGTCAAGTCCATCGAGGGTACAACAGGGCCCCAGGTCCAATGGCGGAACATCCTTACGCAGAGGGAGGTGTTGTGGATGCCCGGTCACAAGCTTCAAGGACAGACTGTCTTCCCGGCTGCTGGTTATGTTTCCATGGCTATCGAGGCTGTGATGACCTTGGCTGGAGAGAACTCTGTGCAGCTCATCGAGCTGAGTGATTTCGTCATCGGCCGTGCCATTTCTTTCTTCGACGAGTCAGCGGCGCAGGAGGTCATGTTTACTCTGAACGTCACCAAGAACACGGAAGAAGCCATATCTGCCACGTTTGAGGTCACATCTTGCCCGCAGGGAGAACGCCAGATGAGCCACAACGCTAATGGTACCATCTCCATCACCCTGGGTATCCCTTCGCCCGACACTCTCGCTGCAGTGCCTGTCCAGCAGTTCAACATGGTTGATGTTGAGGTTGACCGATTCTATAAGGCACTGTCCGACATGGGTTACCACTATTCCCCGCCTTTCAAGGCCATGAGCAATATCCGTCGTAGGGTTGATGCTGCTGTAGGTGAGATGACGGACGTCCGTGGAGATCACTGGGAGGACAATCTCCTGCTGCACCCCGGCCTCCTGGATACCTCTTTCCAGGCCATCTTTGCCGCCTTCAGCTCCCCCGGTGACGAGAGACTATGGTCCATTCATGTCCCCACGATCATCAAGCGTATGACCTTCAATCCCGCCGTTGCGTCCTTTCCGCCTGGCGAGGAGACCGTGTGGCCGTGGCAAGCTGCAATCACTAGCGGACCTCACCAGACTCTGCGCGCCGATATCGAGGTTTTTGCCGAAAACGGCGAGGATGTTCTTTTCGAGGTCGAGGGCATCAGCATGGTTCCCTTCTCCAACGCCACTGCCGAGAACGACTGCCACCTCTTCTCCAACTTCGTGTACGATATCGACGGCCCAAGCGGTGAGCTTGCGGGCCCTAACCACCCCACTGACTTTGATGTCAAGTTGGCCACGGATTCCGAGCGTTTTTCATTCTACTGGATGCGCACGCTGCTTGAGACAATCACCCCTGAGGAAGAAGAACAGACGCTAATCCACTACAAGCGGATGCTTAAGTGGTGCCGCTTCGTGTTCGACCAGGTCAAGAACGGCGAGCACCCACACGTCAAGCCCGAGGCTTTGAACGATACGCTAGATGTCGTAGAGAAGTTGGTTGAGCCGTATGGCCAGCGTGCCGATATCGACTTGATTAGGGCTGTAGGAGAGGATCTCCCCATGAAGATTCGCACGAAAGGTAACATTGTCGAGACCATGGTCCGCGATGGTATGCTGGATGCTTTCTACGAAGAGGGTCTCGGCCTCCACATTGCCAACAACTGGGAGGCGAACATGGCTGTCCAACTTACCCACCGCTACCCCCGCATGAACGTGCTCGAAATCGGCGGTGGCACTGGTGGTTCTACCAGGATCATCCTGCCCCGTCTTGGCCAGAACTTCTCGACCTACACGTTCACGGACGTGTCGGCCGGTTTCTTCGAGGCGGCTGAGGAGCGCTTTAAGGAGTTTGCGGACCGCATGATCTTCAAGACGCTCGACATGGAGAAGGACATTACAGAGCAGGGCTTCCAAGAAGGCCATTATGATATGATTCTCGCCTCTAACGTGCTCCACGTGGGTGCCGATCTCGACGCTACCATGAGCAACGTCCGCCGTCTCCTCAAGCCTGGCGGTTGGCTGATTAACATGGAAACTGTTACCTTCTACCCTTGTCTGCGTAACGGTTTTGCCATGGCTGGCCTCTCCGGCTGGTGGATCGGTGCCGATACAGGCCGCCCGTGGGGCCCGACTATCGACATCGCCGAGTGGGACAAGGTGTACAAGCGTACCGGCTTCTCCGGCGTCGACACCTACGCCCCCAACTTCGACAGTCTCCACCCGTTCTCCGTCATGGCTGCTCAAGCCGTCGACGAGCGCGTGCAATTCCTCCGCCAGCCGCTGGATACTGAGCCTGCGGACGCTAAGAAAGAGGAGCTCGTCGTCATTGGTGGGCAGACCGAGGAGGTGTCGGAGATTGTCGACCGCGTTGTCGAACTGCTGACGCCGCGCTTCAGCTCAGTCACACGTGTCGAATCGGTCGATGCCTTCGCGGACGGAAGCGCCACAGTGCCGACATGCGTGCTCAACCTCTCCGAGCTTGACGTTCCCGTCATGCAGGAGCTGATGGATGACCAACCCGACAAGTTCGAGGCGCTGAAGGAGATCTTCTCCTCGGCTCGCGATATCCTGTGGGTCACCAAGGGCAGCAGGGCGGAGAACCCGCACGCCCGTATGATCGTCAATATGGCCCGCGCCATCCGCAAAGAGATCCCCAGCGTCAACTTCCAGAACTTGGACGTCGACGTGCTGGACGAGGGCAGCGCCGATTTGTTTGCTGCAACAATGCTGCGCCACCAGGCACTGCACAGATGGGAGAAAGAGCTTCTGCCTGGCTCGTTCCGCTGGAGCAAGGAGCCTGAGATGCACCTCGAGAACGGCAAGATCTACATCCCGCGCTTGAAGTCCGTCAAGGAGATGAATGACCGCTACAATTCCACCAAGCGCCAGATCACTCATGAGGTTAATGCCAAGGACGCAAGGATTGAGCTAGTTGGCACCAAGGATTCTTACGAGTTGCGTGAGCCATCGCCGCTCAAGCCCGCTCTGGATGCAGAGGGCAAGGTTGTTGTCAAAGTATCCAAATCTCTGCTGCAGTCTGTGAAGGTCCCGACTGCCGGCTACTACTTCCTTTGCTACGGCACCACCGAGTCTGGTGAGAGTGTCATTGCTTTCTCTGACAGCAGCGAATCGGTCGTTGCAGTCCCCCAGAACTGGACAGTCCCGCAGCCCGCAAAGGTTGACGCGTCCAAGGCTCTCCTCTCCGTTGCAGCTAATATTCTGGCCGATCTGGTCATCACTGTTGCTCCTGCTCAAGGTACTCTGCTGGCTCATGATCCCGACCCGATCGTTGCCGCCGCGCTCTCCAAGCAGGCTGCTACCAAGCGTATCCGCGTCTTCTTTACTACTACTCATGCCGACAAGAAGGGTCCCAACTGGATCTACATTCACCCTCACTCGCCTCGCCGCCTGCTGAAGAAGACTCTGCCGAAGGGTGTCTCGCTCTTTATCAACTTGTCTGGCAGGGAAGACTCGCAGCTCATGAATGAGATTTCCGAATACCTTCCCGTCGGCTGCACACTTTCGGACCAGTCGCCCTTCTTCAGCAACACGGTGGAGAGCCGTCCTGCCGCAAACCCTGAACTTGTTGCCAAGTACTTGTCGACGGGTTGGGCTAAGGCAAAGGCTACCAACTTCGCCATTCCGGGCACCAAGACGGTCCTTCCGCTCAAGGATGTGCCTGGTCACCCCGGAAAAGCCGAACAGCTGTCCGTGGTTGACTGGGAAGCAGATGCCGTCGTTCCAGTCAACGTCCAGCCCATCGACACGGGAGACAACCTGTTCAAGCCTGACAGGACCTACTTCATGGTCGGCCTCTCCGGCGAGGTCGGCCAGTCCATCACGCAGTGGATGGTCCGCCACGGCGCGCGTTACGTCGTCCTGACGAGCAGGAACCCCAAGGTCAACTCGGAGTGGATCGAGACGCTCGAGGACGAGTACAACGCCGTCATCAAGACCATGTCGCTCGATGTGACCGACCAATCCTCGCTGCACGCCTGCTACGACAAGATCAGCCGCACGATGCCGCCCATCGCCGGTGTCGCGCACGGCGCCATGGTGCTCATTGACTCGCTGTTCCAGAACATGGACTACGAGGACCTGATGACAGTGCTGCGACCCAAGATTCTCGGTGCCATGTACCTCGACGAGCTCTTCTCCGAGGACACGCTCGACTTCTTCATCCTGTTCTCGTCCATCACCGGCACTGTCGGCAACACGGGCCAGAGCAACTACATCGGCGCAAACGCCTTCATGGAGGCCCTCGGCTTGCAGCGCCGCCGCCGTGGCCTTGCCGCCTCTATTCTCGGCATCTCGTCGCTGGTTGGTATCGGCTACGTTGAGCGCGCGGAGAACTTCGACGCGGAGTATTTCGCCAAGAGCGGATACAGGAATATCTCGGAGCAGGATTTGCACATGCTATTTGCTGAGGCTATCGTGCGTGGCAGACCTGAGTCGAAGGAGAACCATGAGATTATCACGGGTATCGTGCCGACGTTTGCAGATAAGGATAGCAAGGCTGGATATTTGCAGGACATCAAATTCTCGCACCTCGCGCTGGAGAGGTCGCAGGCGAGGAACGATGGCGATGATTCGGCCTCTGTTCCTGTCAGGATTCAGTTGCAGACAGCGGTCACGAAGGATGAGGTTGTGGAGATCATGCAGGGTAAGTTCAGCTGTTCCATTTTGACAGCAACTGGATTTCTGACAATTTTTCCAAACAGCCGGCTTCGTCGCCCGTATCAAGAAGGTTCTCCGCATCCCGGCCGAGGACGAATTCTCCCTGACGGCTTCGCTGGTCGAGCAGGGCGTCGACTCGCTCGTCGCTGTCGAGGTGCGCTCCTGGTTCCTCAAGGAGGTCGACGTCGACATGCCGGTCCTCAAGGTGCTCGGCGGCGCTTCCATTGCCGACCTGCTCAACGACGCCCTTGACCGCCTCGCGCCCGAGATCGTCCCCAACCTCGGTGCTGACCCGTCCAGTGTAAGTCGCCCCCCGGTGGCTCCGGCTCCCATTCCCTCTGTTTCGCGTCCGGCCTCTAACGCTCCGCCAGTCTTGAACAAGCAGCTACCACTACCATCGTCGGCCGCGGAGCTGAAGGCTGAGCGGGAGCGAGAGGCCGAGGCGAAGAGGAAGCGGGAGGAGGAGCGACGGGCGGCGGAACTGGCACGGAAGGCGGCTGAGGAGGCGAAGAGGGCAGAGGAACTTAGGAGGGCAAGGGAGAGGAGAGAAAGCAGAGAGCAGCAGAAGGCCGATGTGCTCAAGAAAGCCCGCGATGCGTTAATCAGATCTGAAATCACAGAACCAATGTCTTTTGGTCAGAGCCGCTTCTGGTTCCTCGATCAAGTACTGAGGGATCGCACTACATTCAACATGGCCATTTCCGTGCGTCTAGAGGGACGCATCCGTGCTGACGATATGAAGAAGGCGGTTCAGGCCGTGGTGTTGAGGCATGAAGCTCTTCGCACCCGTTACTTCACGACGGGCGAACATGGTGATGCTCCGATGCAAGGAATCATCCCAGACCCGTCCTTCGTGCCCTTCATCCACAAGCGCATCAAGACGGAGGGAGATGCCCAAAAGGAGCTCGACGCTGTTCGCGCCCACGTCTGGGACATGAACTCCTGGGCCGGCATCCGCGTGCACCTGCTCTCCATGCCATCCAACCGCGCCCACTTCCTCATCATTGGCTGCCACCACATCGCCATGGACGGCGTTTCGCTCAACATCTTCTACGCAGACCTCGAGAAGGCCTACAAAGGCAAATCCCTGCCGGCTCTGCCCCCGGCCTCCCAATACCGCGCCTTCGCTCGTCAGCAGCGCCTCGACTACGCCGCCGGCAAGATGGACGCCGACCTCGCCTTCTACCGCGCCATGATCCCCGAGCCGCAGACCATCAAGCCCCTCCCGCTCTTCCCCTTCGCCCGCGTGCGCGACCGTGTCCCGCTCGAGACATACGCCGAAGTGTCGGCGACCGCGCGCATCGACGCGACCCTCACCTCCGCCGTCCGCGCCGCCGCCCGCGAGCTGCGCGCCACCACCTTCCACTTCTACCTGGCCGCGCTGCAGGTCCTAGTCTTCAAGCTGCTCGAGAAGAAGGACCCCGGCTGCCGCGACTTCTTCATTGGCATCGCCGACGCCAACCGCACTGACGCCAAGTTCATGGGCACCCTCGGCTTCTTCCTCAACCTGCTGCCGCTGCGCTGCGAGCGCGGCGAGGACAGTGCCCCCTTTGGCGATGTTGTCAAAGCGGCGCGCGCGAAAGCGTACGCCGCCCTCGAGCGCTCCCGCCTCCCCTTCGACGTCCTGCTTGAGCGCCTTGACGCCCTGCCCCGGTCGGCGGCGCATGCACCGCTGTTCCAGGTTTTTGTCGATTACAGGCAGGGGGTGCAGGAGCGGCAGCGGTATATGGGGGTTAAGGCGGCGGGTGAGGACTGGTATACGGCGCGCACGGGGTATGATGTGTCGTTGGATGTGATTGAGAATGCGGCGGGCGATTCGCGGTTGGAGTTCAAGTTGCAGGAGGCGCTGTATGATGCAGAGGGGGCGCGGTTGTTGATGCAGGCGTATGTGCATGTGTTGAGGCAGTGCGCGGAGCGGCCGGGGAGGGAGTGGGGTGCGGTGGAGGTTTGGCCGAGGGAGGTGGTGGAGAGGGCGGTGAGCGTGGGGAGGGGTGAGTCCATCTTCTCCTTCTCCATCTTCATTCTTTTTCTTAGGATCCTTCGTCCTTGTTGTGGTTGGATTAGGCGTGCTGACCGAAGTGTAGTTCCGTCGCCGAAGTACGAGTGGCCAGCCACCGTGGGCCATCAGATTGACGAAATCATCAAGAGGCACACAGCGAGCTTGGCTATCAAGGATGGCCGCGGTAACGTCCTCACCTACGCACAGATGAATGATAGAGTAAACAGTATTGCTGCTGCTCTTATAGAGAATGGAGCTGCGGACGGCGGCCGGGTTGGCGTGTTCCAAAACCCGACTGCGGATTGGATCTGCTCTGTGGTTGCCATCTTCCGAGCAGGGGCTGTTTATATCCCGCTCGATCTTCGTAATCCTCTCAAGCGACTCGCTAGCATCGTTGAAGCGGCGAAGCCGGCTGCCATACTTGCGCATTCGGAAACGTGGGACAAGGTCGAAGCATTGGGCGGTACTTACTCCAAGGCTATCAACATTTCGGCGCTACCTGAGTCCCATGAGCCAGTAGCCAATAGAGCGAAGGCTGATGGGCCTGCTGTCATCCTGTTCACCAGCGGTTCAACCGGTACTCCAAAGGGCATGCACATGAGCCATGCTAACCTCGTTAAGCACATGGAAGTGTGGACCAAACAAGCCAGCCTTCCCGAGGGTGCAACAAAGCTCGTCCTCCAACAAAGCGCCTACACTTTCGACAAGTCTCTCGAGCAGATACTCACGCCCATCACTATGGGTGGCGCGCTCTATGTCGTCCCAGCTGAGCAACGCGGAGATCCTGTCTCTATCACCGACATTATCGTTTCCGAAGGCGTGACTTACACAGACGCCACCCCGTCCGAGTACCTCATGTGGTTCCGATATGCGGGCGAGACTTTGAAGAAGGCAAAATCTTGGACGTTTGCTGTCACTGCCGGTGAAGCAGTCACAGAATCTCTCCTCGCCGAATTCCGGAAGCTGGATCTGCCGGTCACACTGGTCAATAACTACGGCCCTGCTGAAGCGACGCTCGATGCTACGCTTGAAGAACTTCCCTACCGTACGATGAAGCCTGGTGATCAAATCTCAGCTGGCTATCCACTGCCTGGGTACAGTGTATATATCGTCGACGAGGATCTGAAGCCAGTTCCGATTGGCTGCCCCGGCGAGGTCATCCTGGCAGGCGTGGGAATTGTCGGCGGATACCTCAACAATCCCGAGCTCACAGCCCAAAAGTTCGTCCCGGATGTCTTTGCCACCAATGGGGGAACCATGTACAGGACTGGTGACCGAGGAAGGTTATCCGACAAGGGCCAACTACTGTACGAAGGCCGTATCGAGGGAGACACGCAGATCAAGTTGCGCGGTGTACGGATGGAGCTCGAGGACATTGAAGCTTCTATTATGAGCACTGCTAACGGTGTTCTGAGCCGCGCCGTGGTATCTCTCTGCGGAGAGGAAGGGTCCGAATTCCTCGTAGCACACGTTGTCTTCGCGCCCAACTTCACTGGTGACCAGGCTGTCTTTACCAACCGCCTCCCTACCACCCTGCCGCTCCCACAGTATATGGTTCCAGCTCTCTTCGCAGTCGTTGAGACTCTACCACTCACTCCACACCTCAAGGTCGACCGCAAGGCTGTCAAGTCTTTAACCATCCCCGATCAAGCGCCCAAAGCCCCAACAACCGCCGCGAACCTGACGCCCACCGAATCGCGCCTGGCCGCTATATGGCAACAGATGATCCCCGGAGCACCGGCTGCTCTGTCCCCAGACACCGAGTTCTTCCACATCGGCGGCAACTCGCTCCTGCTAGTCAAGCTGCAAGCGCTGATCCGCCAGACCTTCGGCGCGCAGCTGCGCCTCATCGACGTCATGGACGCCGCCTCGCTGGCTGGCATGGCACGCGCAATCGACGATGCAACAGGAGGCGCGCAATATCAATCTCCTACCACGGCCATCAGCATCGATTGGGCCGCCGAAACAGCCGTTCCCGGCGACCTCGCCACCAAGGTCCACGTCCCCGCCAGCATCGCTTCCGCACCCCCCAAGAAATCCACCGGCCTCACCATCGTCCTCACCGGCGCCACCGGCCTCCTCGGCCGCAACCTTATCAAGCACCTTGCCGCCGACCCGCGCGTCAAGCGCATCTACGCCGTTGCCGTGCGGCCGTCCCCTTCCTCCTCTGCCGCACCGGCTTCTCGCATCCCCCTCCTCTCCGACAAACTCGTCACCAAGTCCGGCGACCTCACCCTCCCTCTCCTCGGCCTCTCGCCGGCCGACGCCGCCGCCCTCGCTGCCGAGGCAGACGTCTTCGTGCACGTCGCCGCCAACCGCTCCTTCTGGGACGCGTACGCCAGCCTGCGCGCGGCCAACGTCGGTGCGGTGAAAGACGTTGTAGCGCTCGCGGCGGCGCGGCGCGTGCCCGTGCATTTCGTGTCGTCGGGCGAGGTCGGGAAGTACAGCGCCCTGACGCCGCCGCCGGGCGACGGCAGCGACGGGTACGTGGCCAGCAAGTGGGCCGCGGAGCGGTTTCTCGAGAACGCGGTCGCGGAGATGGCGGGACTGGAGGTCGTCGTGCATCGTCCGCTGAAGCCGGACGGCGTGGAGGCCAGGCCTGCCCCGGAGGACGTGCTCAGGGAGCTGGTCGGGCTGGCGAAGGGATTGGGGAGGAGGCCGGTGCTGGAGGGGTTGGCGGGCAGTTTGGGGGTCGTGCCGATTGTGGATGTGGTGCAGGGCGTTGCGCAGACGCTGTTTGGTGCAGGGGATGGGTTGGAGAGGGAGGGAGAGCTGAGAGTCGTGAGGCATGTGGCCACGATGAATGTGGATATTGGCGCTTTTGCGGAAAGCGTGGCCGCGGATGGCGAGCTGATGGAGCTGGAGGGCATGGATGCGCTGACGTGGACGGGCGAGGCGAAGAAGGCTGGTTGGAGTATGTTTATGGTTAGCCAGGAGATTGTGATGGCGAAGGGCGGCGAGGTTGTTGTTTCGAAGCGGTAGAGCAGGGGTGGGCCTTGGATAGTGTTTGTGTCAATTTCATGTCGAGTTCCTTCATGCCCATTGCCTTCTTCGGATTTTTTTTGTATTCAAGCATTATGAGATATTAGATCTGACCACTTCTAAGTTCGTGAATTCGTAAAAGAGAAAAGGCATCCGCGACTCGACTGTCTGCTTCGACTTCCCTTATATTTTCCTCATCCTAGCGTTCCGTGCAATTGTGGATATTTGTTGAACCCTGCCCATGACAAATTATTCAGGTTTTATTTATGGTCGTGGCATATACGCCAAATGGTCTCATCCATCTGCCTGGCGATTCTCCTCTTTACGATACTGAAGGCAAGAGGCAGGCCACTAAAACTGACCAACTCGTCTCAACAGTCTCGGCATTATCTTCACGGTGATGATCACGGAGTAACGACCCGCCTAGTCTAATACTGCTGCATGATTGATGACATGTTATACTCAATAAAAAAAAAGTCCAGTGAAGATAGCACGTGTTGATTGAAACAGGCGGCGGAGGTGCTTCTTCATCCCAGTCTAACCTCGCGAACCGCAACGGGCAACACAGCGAACACGCCAAAAATTGACACGCACCATTTCCAGCAATCTCCTCCACGAACAGCATTCCTCAACCAAAGGGTGTCCACTCCTTCAGATCCACCCAACCTCACTCAAACAGCGCAATCCTCACGCCATTCTTGTTCACCGGCGTCAACCGCATCACCGCAACATACGGCTCCGCATCCCTCGACTCCACCCTCGCATACTTCCGCGCCATTCTTGCCATCACATAGCTCGCCTGCGACACGACCAGCATCTCTGCCGGACACCGGCGCGGCCCGCCGCCGAAGGGGATGAACGACCAAAACGGCTTCCTGGCCTGGCCGCCCTGCTCCATCCAGCGCTCGGGCCGGAACACCTCGGCGTCGGGGCCCCAGACGTCCTTGTCCTTGAAGAGCGCGTTGCGGTGCGCGTGGACGACGTCGCCGGCGCGGATGCGGATGGGCTGCGTGCCGGAGGGCCCGCCGCCGGTGGGAAGCGTCGTGTCGGCCGCCGCGGTGCGCGAGTGCATGAGGCTGGTGACCATGAGCCGTTGGGCTGTTGTGGGGCGTTAGCTGCGGCAATCCTGCTCACCACCTTCTTTTTGGCGAGGTTTCGATGCGGATTGGGACGGCGACTTACACTCATTCAGCACAGCATGCAGGTACTTCATGTTCCGCAGCGCGGTGAACGTGAGCGGGGCGTCCCCCAGCGCGAGCACCTCCTCGCGGATCTTGGCCCACGCGTGCGGGTGGCGCGACAGCTGCCACAGGGCGTTGGTGATGTAGGCGGTGATGGCGTCGGAGTTCGGGGCGAAGATGAGAGCGAGGTTGGAGCGCAGGGTGGGCGCGTCGTCGGGCAGGTTCTGGGCCATGGACCAGAGCAGGTCGGTGCGCTCGGGGCTGCCGGGCTGCTCTGCCTTCTTACGTTCTTCCATTTCGCGGTAGGTGCGCTCGATGTGCTTGTCGATGTACTGGTGGACGGTGGTGATGGCGTCGAACCACCATTGCATGTATTTGTCTGGAATGGCCCATAGGAGCTTCGAGAAGATGAGGCGGATACGGGCACCGCGCTGGATGTCACTCATGGCAGTCATGAGGGGGTACTGTTCTTTGAGCGCAAGGCAGCCCGCGGGCTCGCCGAAGATGACGGCGGTGTTGACATCGAAGACCTTGTTGGGTTAGCTTGGCTCGAAGCCAGGGGATGGGAGTGTGCCAGACATACCCAGCGCTGCACCAAGGGATAAATATCAAATGTGGCTCCATCCTTAGGCAGCAGCTCGAACAAAGTGTCCGTAAAAGGCTTGAGGCGCTCGGTGTTTGCGTAATTATCGCGAAAGAAAAACGACTTGCTCAACGCTTGAGCCTCTTCCCATTCCTTCCCATCGGCGAGACTGATGCCCTGGTCCGCAAAAGGAAGGATAGCTGGGGTACGGCGGAGAGGGGCGATGAGGAATTGGCTCCATTGGCCAGAAAGCAGTGCTTTAATGTTGGTAGGATCAATGGTGTAGATCTGCGGGGATCCCATGATACTGACAGAAAATGTCTTGGCTCCATTAGGGGCACTCCAATAGAGCTGCTCAAGCCACTCCAAAAATCGATGAGTGCGAACGGCTTTGATCTGAGCCAGAATAAGGTCCAAGCCTAGCAGCGGATCTTTCTGGGGGTAGCGTGGAAGATGACCGCAGCCAGCTGCCTGCTCTGCCGCTGACTCTTGCACACGACCGAGGATGAACTTGGCGCCAACGAAAAGGGCCAAGAAGATGGCGAGCAGCTGCATGGCTCCAAGATCAATCATTTTCGTCAAGGCTGTAGGCTGAGTTGTTTGCACGAGACTCCGCGTCGGCGTTCCTCCTGGGGGAGTAGACACTTGGCGAGGGGCATGACTAAGTGCACAAGACCACCGATATTCTCCGACTTTTTGTCTGCTACGACCACCCGACCATTACGGTCCGAATCCTGCCATTCGGTACTTCCCATTCCAAAATGGCTGGCCGGGTGCTCAGGTGCACTTTGAGTCCTCGAACTGTGCGCTCGAGACCGCAGATTCTGCGCCCATCGTGAGTTTTCAATCTTCAAGCTCCGGGCAAGCGGGCGGTTGGCTTCCGAGAATAGTCTGTCCAGGACAGAACACGGCGACGAACAACCGTCCCTGCAGCTTTGTCGGGACAGGAATATTACACTCCAGAGTCCGCGGCCGGCATTAGAGGCCTTTCCTAGCCTTGAGCTTTGACGAACACCTCTTAGACACCCACCTGCCCCCCGCAGATCCCCGTCCAGGCCAGCTTTAACCTCCATACTACCAACTGCCGCACCGTCCAGTCCCACCAACCCAACTTCTAACCCCAATCCACACCTTCCGCCGCCATGGTCGCCATAGCCAACACCCAGCGCGCGATCAAAATCCAGGCCCCGGGCCTTGTCGCCCTGCAACCTCACACCCCCATCCCGATCCCCCGCCCCGACGAAGCCCTGGTCCGCATCACCTGCATTGCACTCAACCCAGTCGACGCCAAATCAGCCGACCTCTCGCCCACGCCAGGCGCGACGTCGGGCTGCGACTTCTCTGGCACGGTCGTCAGCGTCGGTGAGGCGGTCAAGCAAGCCCTCTCCCCTGGCGACCGCGTGTGCGGCTGCGTGTTCGGCAACAACCCGGACGAGCCGCACAACGGCGCGTTTGCCGAGTACGTTGTTGTACCGGGAGATCTGTTGCTGAAAGTGCCGGAGGGGATGTCGATGCAGAGCGCGGCGACGCTGGGCGTGGGCGTCGCGACGGCGGGGATGGCGCTGTATCAGACGCTGAAGCTGCCGCTTCCGGGCACCGGCAAGCCGGCGAGCGACCAACACGTGTTGGTGTACGGCGGTGGGACAGCGACGGGAAGCCTGGCGATCCAGTTGATCAAGCTGTAAGTTCCGCTGTTATGCCCGCGCAATGCCGCCTGCGGCGGAAGTGATTGCTGACGTGCCGACCCCCAACCGCTGCAGCTCTGGCATGATCCCCATCGCAGCGTGCTCGCCGCGCAGCGCCGCGCTCGCGCGCTCCCTCGGCGCAGCCGCGACCTTCGACTACCGCTCGCCCACGTGCGGCGCTGACATCCGCGCCTACACGTCCGACACGCTGGCCTACGCGCTCGACTGCATCGCCGACACAGGCTCCATGACCATCTGCTACGCGGCACTGAGTAAGCAGCGAGGCGGGGCGTACGTTGCGCTGGATCCGTTCCCCGTACGCGCGCACACGCGGCGCAGTGTTGTGCCCAAGTGGATCGTAGCGTTTACCATTTTCAACAAGCCGGTGAACTGGCAGAGGCCGTTCCAGCGAGAGGCGCGACCGCGGGATAGGGAGTTTGCTGAGGGTTGGTTCAGGGTTGCGCAGGGGCTGTTGTATGAGGGAGCGGTTAGGCCGCATCCGCAGGAGGAGAGAAATGGGGGATTGGACGGCGTGGTGGAAGGGTTGGATAGCGTGAGGAAGGGGTTGGTTTCGGGTGTGAAGCTTGTCTACACGATTTGATTTGAATTGTTTTTTTCTAGTGTTTTTGAAAAGGCGAAATTCCTTGGTCGTCTCTTGAATATTTGGATGTTCTTTGTGATTTTGCTGCTGAACAGCTGGCTTGCGGGCCACAGCTGAACGTTGAGAAATAGCAACACGAGATATGCCTGATCGCCCAAGTCAGTGGCCTCTTCTACGACAGCGTGAGACTTTATCCGAGCAGTCGAGCTACAAGCGGCCTGAGAGCAGTACAGGCACACTTAAAACCGACATGTAGTCCAGCATGTGGCTTAGAGTCCTGCATGAATCCCCCGGCTGGGACGCGTGGGATGACCGGAAGTGAATGGACCCACGGTTGGAAAGGGTTCCCGAAATCCCCAGTATTGCCGGCAAGTGCCGGCAGGGTAAGGTACTCACATAACGGAAAAGCTTTGGCAAGTGCTGAGATCGATGTTCCTCCCCAGGTGTCGGGCCAGGAGGCCAGCGCCGAAGACCAAGCACCGAACCCCGACATCCCGAAATGATTCGGTACTCACCCATCGCATCCCTCAGAAGTGGTGCAGGTAGACGAATGGACACATCTCCCGTAAATAGAGACTTAATGTAGATATTCAGGGAATTCGCGCGTTGTCTTGCACTCCTGTGACAAACCCACCTCACACTCACTCAACCCCTCCCTCCCCCTAGCAGACGTTCTCAACGACTCGTCAGACCTCATCACAACAATGGCAGCATCAAAAGAGCCAATCGCAATTATCGGCTCAGGATGCCGCTTCCCCGGCGGCTCCAGCTCGCCCTCAAAACTCTGGGACCTGCTGCGGAATCCACGAGACGTACTGCGCGAATTCCCTGAAGACAGACTACGGCTGCCGAATTTCTACAACAAAAACGGCGAGCACCACGGCAGCACCGATGTCAAGAATGCGGGCTATCTGCTCGCCGAGGACATCCGCGTCTTCGATGCGCCCTTTTTCAACATCAACCCGCTCGAGGCAGACGGCATGGACCCTGCGCAACGCATCCTCCTGGAAACGGTGTATGAGGCGCTCGAGGCCGCCGGCTACACCATCGAGCAGATGCAGGGCACGCTGACGTCCGTTTATGTCGGCCTCATGACTGCAGACTGGTGGGATTTGCAGATGCGGGATACCGAGACGATTGCGACTTACGCGGCGACCGGCACGGCGCGCAGCATCATCTCGAACCGCATATCGTACTTCTTTGACCTCAAGGGCGCGTCAATGACCATCGACACCGCGTGCTCGAGTTCGCTAGTCGCCCTTCACCAGGCCGTGCAGAGCCTGCGGAACGGTGAGTCCACCACGGCCATCGTTGCGGGCGCCAATGTGCTGTTGGATCCGGCCATGTACATTGCCGAGTCGAAACTGCACATGTTGTCTCCCGAGTCCCGCTCGCGCATGTGGGACAAGTCGGCGGACGGCTACGCGAGAGGTGAGGGCTGTGCGGCGATCTTCCTTAAGCCCCTCAGCAAGGCCATCGCAGACGGTGATCACATCGAGTGTATCGTCAGAGAAACCGGGGTCAACTCTGACGGACGCACAAAGGGTATCACCATGCCTAGTGCCACGGCTCAGGCAGCGCTAATCAAGGCGACCTACCGGAACGCTGGCCTCGACCCCCTTGTCGACCGCTGCCAGTACTTCGAATGCCACGGAACTGGAACCGCGGCAGGGGACCCCATAGAGGCGCAGGCTATCTCGGAGGCGTTTTTCTCGGGGGCGGAAGGAAGCTCAGATGACCAGATGTTCGTTGGATCGATCAAGACGGTCATTGGCCATCTCGAGGGCTGCGCTGGTCTGGCCGGTCTCCTGAAAGCGTCGTTAGCACTCCAGAACGGGACTGTGCCGCCGAACATGCTGTTCAACGAGCTGAATCCAGCAATTAAACCATACTATAAGAATCTCAAAATCCTCCAGTCCTCGCTTCCCTGGCCTGAGGTGCAAGGGAGCCCTCGGCGTGCCAGCGTCAATAGCTTCGGATTTGGAGGCACCAACGCTCACGCTATTTTGGAAAGCTACGAGCCCGAGGTGGAGGCAAAGCTTGAGGAGAAAGCCACCGGCGAGCATTTCCGTGGTCCCCTCGTTTTCTCAGCCCGTTCCGACTCATCTCTTCTCGCCAACATCAGAGAGTACTCCAACTACATCAGGTCGAATCCCACAGTGGACCTCGAAGACCTAGCCTGGGTGCTGCAGGAAAAGCGTGGAGCATTCCCTGTCAAGCACTTCTTCTCTGGCTCCAACCGGGACAGACTGCTCGAATTCATGGACAACTTCCTCCAGACAGCCGACTCTGGGTCAGTCAGCAGCCTGGTGACGCGAACACAACTGCGCTATCCTGACGAAGCCCCCGGCATCCTCGGCGTGTTCACGGGCCAAGGCGCGCAGTGGGCGACGATGGGCACCGCGCTGATACAGCGCTCTCAGCTTTTCCGTGAGTCGGTCGAGCGTAGCGAAGCTGCCCTGGCCGCCCTGCCGGATCCACCTGCCTGGTCTTTGAAGGCGGAGCTCTTGGCGGGCAAGGAAACGTCCCGTATTGGAGAGGCGGCGCTGAGCCAGCCGCTCTGCACAGCGTTGCAGATCGCCATGGTGGATCTTGTGACGGCGTCCGGAGTGAAGCTGGATGCCGTTGTGGGTCACTCATCTGGCGAGATCGCAGCCACGTACGCTGCCGGTATTCTCTCCGCTGCCGACGCCATGGCTATTGCTTACTACAGAGGATTTCATGCGAAGCTCGCGCAAGGCAAGGATGGCAAGAAGGGAGGCATGATGGCGGTAGGCCTGTCTTATGAGGCAGCTCTCGCTTTCTGTGCCCAGCCCCAATGGTCCGGTCGCATCAGCTTGGCGGCCAGTAACTCCCCATCGAGTGTAACCCTGTCTGGAGACCTCGATGCCATTACGGAGGCTAAGGCGTATTTCGAAGAGCAGAAGACGTTCGCCAGGCAACTGCAGGTCGACACCGCGTATCACTCGTACCACATGCTTCCTTGCGCGGAGCCTTACTTGGAGTCCCTCAAGGCCTGTAATATCAAGATCAGCAAGCCAAGGCCGGATTGTATCTGGTCCTCTAGCGTGCGCGCAGATACAGAACTGCTTGAGGGAGATCTGCAGGCACTTGCAGGACAATACTGGATTGACAATATGGTAAAGCCTGTGTTGTTCTCACAGGCACTCGAGTGCTCATTGTGGAACGGCGGTCCCTTCGAGATGGTCATGGAGCTTGGCCCGCATCCGGCCTTGAAGGGTCCTGGCACTCAGGTCCTAAAGTCTGTTTTGGGATCTGCTCCGCCGTACATGGGTTTCATGAGACGCGGTGATAATGAGGTCGAGGCATTCTCCGGTGGCTTGGGCTTCCTCTGGTGCAACCTCGGACCCTCCTTCGTCGACTTTAATGGTTATCGCAGCGCCTTCGGAATCCCGGCTGACTTCAAGCCCAAAGTGTTGAAGGACCTACCTTCGTACGCCTGGGATCACGACAAGATCTACTGGAAGGAAGGCCGTATCTCCCGCAACTACCGCCTTCGCAAAAGCACTCCACACGAGCTTCTCGGCCGTAGAGTTCCAGACGATTCGGACTACGAAATGCGCTGGCGTAATGTCGTTCGACTCAACGAAATACCATGGATCCGCGGCCATGAATTCCAAGGCCAAGTTCTCTTTCCAGCCGCTGCCTATGTCGCGATGGCTCTTGAAGCCTCTAGGACTCTGGCAGGAGACCGGCCTGTCCGCCTTTTCGAGCTGCGAGATATCTCCATCCGGAAGGCGTTGGTTATGGACGAGGACTCGGCTGGCGTAGAGACCGTTTTCACGGTAAAGCTGCTGAACAAGGAATTCCGCACGAACGACGGAGCCAAGGATGTGTTGGAAGCAGAGTTCTCTGGCTACACCTGCGCGGACGAGGCTACAGGCGTGTTGGAGAAGACGGCATGCGGCCGCATCCTGGTGCACCTCGGCGAGCATGATGGCAATGAACTTCCTTCCGTGACTCCAGCTCGGCCTCACCTTGCGCCCGTGGATCTCGAGAGGTTCTATTCGTCTATTGCAAACCTGGGTCTGAACTACCAGGGTTTGTTTCAGGGACTGACGCACGCCGAGCGGACGTTGGGCTACTCGAGAGCTGAGGCCACATGGAAGGATCATGAGATGGCTGCAGAATATATGGTACACCCTGCCTTCTTGGATGTCGTGTTCCAGGCCATTTTCGTGGCCTTGACTTCACCAGCGACCACTGGCGCGCTCTGGACGCCCTACCTGCCCATCGCTCTCCACCGCATTGTCGTGGATCCTACACAGGTCCATGATTATTCTCTTTCCGAGATTAAGGCGGAGATGGATGCCTTCATCACTCAGGCGTCTTCTTCGTCAGTCACGGGCGATGTCCATCTACTCAACCCTGCTGGCACCCACACGAGCATCCAGGTCGAGGGTTTGTTCTTGAAGTCCATCTCCGAGGCCACTGCTGCCAACGATCGGCTTCTCTTCTCCCAAACAGTGTGGGATGCAGACATTGCCAGCGGTGCAGCAGATGCGGACGAGGGTGAGGAAGACGCAGAGGAACGCGAGTTGATTCATGCCATCGAGAGGCTAGCCCTGTTCCACTTTCAGGATCTTGTCAAGACTGTACCCGCCGAGGAGGTCAAGACGTTCACCTGGTTCCACCAGAGGCTGTTCGAGGCAATCGAAGCCAACTTGGAGGCGATCCGCAACGGCCAGAACCCTGTTATTGAACAATCATGGCTAAACGATACCCGCGAAACCATTGACGCGTTGCGGGCCAAGTTCCCGGGCCAGATCGATTTGGAGTTGATGCATGCTATTAGCGAGAACCTGGTGTCCGTTGTCCGGGGACAGACGCAGATTCTTGAGGTGATGCTTCAGAACGACATGCTAAATCGTTTCTACATGGAGGGCCGAGGATTCCGGAAGCTGAATGACTATATCGCACGGGTCGTCCAGCAGATTTCACACAAGCACCCTCGGGCTAAGATTCTCGAGATTGGAGCAGGCACGGGCGGAACAACGCGTAACATCTTCGATACCATCGGCTCGACCTACTCTTCCTACACTTATACCGATATCTCATCTGGATTCTTCGAAAAGGCGGCTGAGAAGTTCCACGACCACGTTAATAAGATGACGTTCAAGGTGTTAGATATTGAAAAGGACGTGGCAGGGCAAGGCCTCGAGGAGGGTAGCTACGATGTCATTGTGGCTGCCAACGTCCTTCATGCTACTCGCACGCTCGCCGAGACGATGCAGCACACGAGGTCTCTTCTTAAGCCTGGTGGATACTTCATTCTAATGGAGGTCACGGGGGATCTGCTGCGGAATCCGTTCGTCATGGGGGCTCTTCCCGGCTGGTGGCTAGGTGCCGAAGAGGGCCGGCGTCTGAGTCCGGGCATCTCGACGGTCGAATGGGACGAGCTTCTGCAAAGCACCGGTTTCTCTGGCGTCAACACGGTGCTGCACGACTTCCCCGACACGACGAGACACTCCTGCTCGGTCATGGTCAGTCAAGCAGTCGATGACAAGTTCAGCCTCCTCCGCGAGCCGCTGTCGGCGATGAGCATGTTCTCCGAGGAGCAGCTTCTTATCGTCGGCGGAAAGACTCTGGCGGTGGCCAAGCTGGTGCGCGATACTCAGAAGATCCTGTCGCCATGGAAGCAACGCACGACGGTGGTCGGCAGCATCGACGCGCTGGACCTGGACAAGCTGGCACCAAGGACGTCGGTCATCTGTCTCACCGAGCTGGACAAGCCGCTCTTCTCGGAGGCCATGACGCAGACACGGCTGGGCAAGCTGCAGGAGCTGTTCATCAGCGCCAAGAGCGTGCTGTGGGTCACCAGCGGCTGCACGGGAGAGAGCCCGGTGTCAAACATGGCGGTCGGCATCGGTCGTGCTCTCATCACCGAGCTGCCTCATCTCACGCTCCAGTTTGTGGATGCAAAGAAGGTGTCGAGCCTCACGCCCACGCTGATTGCTGAGTCGTTGCTGCGGCTCATCATGGCCGGCTCGCCCGAGTTCGCCGAGCACAAGATGCTCTGGGCAACGGAGCCGGAAGTCATGCTGGACGAGGACGCTGTGCTCATTCCGCGGGTGGTGCCGGACAAGGCAATCAACGACAGGTTCAATGCGGCTCGGCGTCAAGTGACCAGGCAGGTGAAGAAGGACCAGGCGCGGGTCGAGGTCACAGCTTTGGGGGCGGAGGAGGCGCTGGCGCTGGTGGAGACGACTGCAGCCGGTGATGGCGATGGAGTTGTTATTGACGTGAGGTTCTCGACGGCCATCGGCCAGAACTGCGTCGTCTCGCTTGGGCAGGTGCGGGGCAGCGCGCCTGCGCGCCTGGCCCTAGTCGCGTCCGAGGCCAACACTTCGTCCGTCTCCACGCGTGACGCCGACCTCTTCACTCTCCCTGACGCCTGCCACGTCGCCCCAGAGACGCTCTTGGATGTTGCGACTCATGTTCTTGCCGTCGAGCTGCTCCGCCTTGTCCCTGCCAACAGCTCCGGTCTGGTTCACGAGCCCACCGAGAGGCTCGCTGCAGCCCTTCAGCACCATGCAAAGGCCAGAGACGTGGACGTGGTGTTTGTGACCACCAAGGACGCCCATAAGAAAGATGGCTGGCTGTCTGTCCACCCCCAGGCCACCGAGCGCGCCCTCCGCAACCTCATTCCCCGCAATGCCGCATGCTTGATCGACCTGGGCTCCACGCCCTTCACGGCCCTCGCATCCAGCTTACCTGAACGCGCTCAAACCTACAAGTTCGACTTCCTCCATGGCGCAGTTACCCTACCCGACCAGGCATTGCTTTCCTCCGCCTTTAGCGAGGCCGTCGCAAGTCCGTCTGGCGCGTCCAGCGCCTCGACCGTCGCCGTCCAGGACCTGGCAGGAGCTCAGCCTAGCCAGACGGTCTATCCCAATGTTGTTGACTGGGCTCAGCCCGAATTGACTGTCGCGGTGAAGCCTCTGGAACCGGCCGGCCTTTTCCGCGCCGACAAGACCTATTTGATGGTTGGTATGACTGGAGAAATGGGCCGTTCCCTCTGCCGCTGGATGGTTACCCACGGCGCCCGCTACATCGTCCTCACCAGCCGCAGTGCCCATGTCGATGGCGCTTGGTTGGAGGAGATGGCTGCCCTCGGTGCAACTGTCAAAGTCTACAAGATGGATGTCTCCGATAGAGCCTCGGTCCGCTCCGTCCATGCCGTCATCAAAGAAGACCTGCCTCCAATTGCCGGTGTCTGCAATGCCGCCATGGTTCTGATCGACAAGCTCTTTGTGGACATGAATGCTGAAACCCTGAACAATGTCTTTGGCCCTAAGGTTGAGGGATCCAAGATTCTGGATGAGCTGTTCAACGAGCCGGATCTGGACTTCTTCGTGCTCTTCTCTTCTCTTGCCAGTATTTTCGGCAATGCCGGCCAGTCCAATTACCATGCCGCGAACCTGTTCATGACCAGTCTTGCCGCTCAGCGTAGGGCCAGAGGCCTTGCAGCTTCGGTCATGCATATTGGGATGGTTGCCGACGTGGGATATGTTGCCCGCACTGGTCGCCACATTGAGGACCACTTGCGCAAGCTTCTGTTCCATCCCATGTCTGAGACTGATGTTCAGCACCTCTTCGCCGAAGCTGTCAGGAGCAGTCGCCCAGAAGCCAGTGGCAACTGGAGTATCGTCTCTGGCATTGAGCCCTTCCTCGACACTCCCAACGCCAAGTCGAGGCCGCCTTTCTACTCGAATCCGCGCTTCGCTCACTACATCCATGAGGAGAATGCATCCAAGGAGCAAAAGCAGTCGGGTGCCGCCGCCAAGGACATCAAGCAGCAACTCGAGGCCGCCGCTTCGGAAGAAGATGCCACCGCCGCTATTCAGGAAGCTTTTGCTGCCAAGCTCGAAACGATGCTTCAGATGGCCCCCAACACAGTCAACGTCAATGTTCCCTTGCTCGATCTGGGTACCGATTCTCTGTTGGCCGTGGAGATCCGAACTTGGTTCCTCAAGACTATTCACGTCGACATTCCCGTCCTTAAAGTCCTCAGCGGCGATACTGTGGCTGCCATCTGCACAGATGCTGCGAGGAAATACTTAGCCACAAGACCTGCACCGGAGGCGAAGTCGACGCCAGCGTCGAGCGAGCCTGTCACGAATGGTCTACATAAGAAAGAGAGCGGTGAGGCCGCCAACAACCAGGTAACGAAGAATGGGATCGTCCTAGTGTCTGCAGCCGAGTCTGATTCAAGCAGCACCAAGGATGAATATCTTGCTCTCGAAAAGATATCCGACATCTCTCGAAGCACTTCACCTACGTCAGGCGACGCCTCAGCGCCGGCGGCACTTTCCAGCTCTACTGAGATATCGAGGAGCACCACTCCGATTTCGAAGTTCTCCGACATTGCTTCTCCAAGCCCTCCGCCTAAACGCGAACTGATATTCAGGAGGAAGGAGAAGCTGTCCCGTGCCCAGTCCCGTCTCTTTTTCTTAAAAAGCTTTGTTGAAGACCCGACCACCTACAACTGTACGGCTATGTACCAAGTTCAGGGTGGGCTCAAACTCATGCGGCTCCGTCGTGCTTTTGCCGAAGTTATCGCACGCCACGAATCGCTCCGGACGGCGTATTTTACCGATCCCATTACCGGCGAACCCACTCAGGGAGTGTTTGCATCTCAACCAAACTGCCTCAAGTGTGTCGAAAATGCTGATGAGGACACGGTAAAGCGTGAGTTTGACCTGCTGAAGAACACCGCCTGGGACCTGGAGCAAGGCGTCACTTTCGGGGCCACTGTGGTCTCACAGACGTCGGGCGTACAAACCATCATTTTCGGCTACCACCACATCATCATGGACGGCGTCAGCTGGTTCGTGTTCCTTCGAGACCTCGCTCAGGCTTACGCTCTTCAGCCCCTGCCGCCGGTCACTAAACAATACGTCGATTTCACGCAAGATCAGTCCAAATCCATCGAGGATGGCGAGCTCGCCGATGCTATTTCTTATTGGAAGAGCGAGTTTGCTCAATTACCCGAACCCATACCCCTGCTGCCCATTGCCCGGAGACCTGCACGCTGGGGGGCCGGAAGTTACAGGAGCCACAACATCAGCAAAGAGATTGACGCCACGAGTAATGCACAGATCAAAGAGGCTAGTAGAGCTTTGGGAGTTTCTCCGTTCCACCTGCATATGACCGTCATCCAGGTGCTTTTCGCCAAGTTCCTCCGCCTGAATGACCTTTGCATTGGTGTTTCCGATGCCAACAGAACAGATGACAGTCTCTCGGAAACGGTGGGCTTTTTCCTCAACCTCCTACCAGTTCGTTTCGCCATCGATCACAATGAGCCCTTCTCGGACCTGGCCAAACGGACTTCCAAGAAAATCTTCAGTGCGCTGGCGAATTCAAAGGCGCCATTTGACCTCATCCTAGACGAGCTCAACGTGGCCCGATCTCAATCATACAGTCCTCTATTCCAAGTCGGTGTTAACTATCGTATGAATGATTTGCTCACATTGCCATTTGGGGATTGCGAGCTTCTCTTCAAGAATGCCGAGGACGCCAAGAACCCGTACGATATCAGCTTCAGTATCACGCAGTCTGCTAGCGGCTCCTGCTTGCTGGATATTACGTGCAGGGAGGATCTTTATACCGCAGAGGCAGGAGAGACACTGATGGATGTCTACACTCATCTTCTGAAATCTTTCGCCGAGAACAGAGGCCTCACTGTAGAGTCTTGTTCGCTTTTCGACAACAAGGCGCTGAACCAGAACTTATCCATCGCAAAGGGTCCTCGAATCACTCCTGAATGGCCAGAAACCCTTATAGAGAGATTCCAAACTGTGGCCCAGAGTTTTGCGGGTGCCATTGCCGTGAATGATGGAAGTGTCTGCACCACGTACCAGCAGTTAGCCAATAAGGCTGAGCAAATCGCCGCTCACCTCCTGAAGGGAGAAGCTAAGCAAGGCTCACCAATCGCGGTCTTGTGTCAGCCTTCCGCGAACCTCATTGCCTGCATTTTAGCAATTATTCGCATTGGCTGCATTTATGTCCCATTGGACCTGAGCCTTCCATCAGCCCGACACATCACTATGCTGGACAGTTGTAAGGCTCGCTTGCTTCTGGCTGATTCAAGCACGCTCGAGCGTGCTCAGTCAACTGCTCCTCACGTGGAAGCTCTCAACGTTTCGGAATTACCTCTGATCGATACGGCGCCTGTCAATGAACTTCCCCTCCCGGATCCCTCTTCGGCAGCATTCCTCCTCTACACGAGCGGCACGACTGGAACGCCGAAGGGTATTGTCATCCCGCAGAGAGGTCATGTATATTTTTACGAGGTAGCATCCAAGGCTCTCTCTGTTAGCGCACATGACTCTATAATGGTTCAGCTTCCTTTCGGCTTTGACATGTCCCTGGCGGAGATATTCATTCCACTCGGGAACGGTGGAACAGCCGTGATCGTCCCACAAGCCGCACGTGGTGACCCGGTTGCTATGCCCGAGTTGATGCAGAAGGCCAATGTGACTATAACTATCTCTACTCCTTCAGAGTATCTAATGCTGCTAGAAGGCGGATATGGTTCTCTCAAAAGTTGCTCAGCGTGGCGCCATGCCATCATAGGAGGCGAGGCGATCACGGCACGCATCAAACAGGCTTTCCGCTCTCTTGACCTTGCGGGCCTCTCCCTTAGCAATTGGTACGGTCCGACGGAGATCTCCTGCGCCTGCACCTTCGAGCACGTTGATCTCCATTCTAACATTTCCTCTACGGCTGGTGAATATGCTTCAATCGGCAAGCCACTGCCCGGCTACTCCATATACGTCCTTGACGAAGCCGGAAACCCTCTTCCTGTCGGTATTCCTGGCGAGATCTGTGTCAGCGGGGTTGGTGTCGTTCTTGGATACCTGAATCAGCATGAGCAGACCGCCGCTAAATTCCGACCGGACCCATTTGCAGGATCAGATGATGTTGCAAGAGGATGGACAACCATGTACAGGACTGCCGACAAAGGACGCCTGCAAAAAGACGGTTCTGTGATTTTCATGGGCAGGATCGACGGTGACACTCAAGTGAAGCTTCGAGGTCTCCGTATCGAGTTGGGCGACGTGGAACATGCCCTGCTCAAAGCTGCTCCGGATCAGCTCTCTAGTGCCGTTGTATCTATGAGAGGGGAGCCGGATATGCTTGTCGCACACGTGGTCCCTCTACCTGGTGAGACGTTGAGTAGCCAGGATCTACAGCAACTCATCAGCAATCTTCCTGTACCGCAGTACATGCGCCCTTCTTTGGTCATTCCGCTAGAAAGCCTTCCCATCACTCCTAACGGGAAGGTAGACAGGAAGGCAATCCAGGCTCTCCCTCTTCCTGAGCTATCGGTGGAATCTGCTAGCCGTGCCTCCCTCACGCTGTCTCAATCTCGGCTGGCACGACTATGGAAAGCCCTGTTGCCAAAGTGGGCCTCCATTGAGCCTACTTCTGATTTTTTCATGACTGGAGGCAACTCACTCCTACTTGTAAAACTGCAGAGCGCCATCAAAGAAGATTACGGGATTTCTGTGCGCATCACTGGACTGTATCAAGCCAGTACCCTAGAGCGCATGGCTAACCTCATTGCTGCCCACCAAGACGAGCAGACTCGTGACGAGGAGATCGACTGGGATGCGGAGACAGAAGTTCCGGAGTCAATGCTCCTCAACCTGAAAGCGCCGCCTGCACAAAAGGCGACGAAATGCAAGGACAATGAAGTGCTGCTGACGGGAGCACTCAGCTTCCTGGGATCCAACCTACTCTCGTCACTTCTAGCAGACGGCCGCGTCTCGAAGATCCACCTCATCGCCATAGATCCCGAAGGCGCAGCCAAGCTGCCGCCCTCCGAAAAGCTCATCATCTACTCCGGCAACCTCATCGACCCGACGCTCGGCCTCTCGCAGACCGACATCGCCACTCTCCAATCGTCCATCGACCTCATCATCCACGCCGGCGCCTTCGGCCACTGCCTGCACAACTATTCTTCGATCAAAACCCAAAACCTCCACGCGACCCGCTTCATCGCATCCGTCCTTGCCCTACCCAACCTCATCCCCATTCACTTCCTCTCTTCGAACCGTGTCCCCTTACTCTCGGGCAAGACAGCCGTGGCCCCTATCTCCGTTTCCTCGTTCTACCCCGCCACCGACGGCTCCGAAGGGCTCACTGTCAGCAAATGGGCCTCTGAATCCTTCCTCGAGCGCCTCGCCGCCCGCACCGCCCTGCCCGTTACTATCCACCGCGCGTGCGCCGTCGTCGGACCAAACGCCCCTGCTGACGACGCGCTTAATGCACTGTTGCGCTACTCGGCGCTGCTGCGCGCTGTGCCGCAGTTCGAGAATTTCGAGGGATACTTCGATTACAGGGACGTCGGAGAGGTCGCGGAAGAGTTTAAGGAGACCGCTTTGGCGGAAGTCAAGGACAGTGGGAAAAGAGCGGTGCGGTTTTGCCATTATTCGAGTAAGGTCAAAGTACCAGTAGAGGAGTTTAGGAGGCATATGGAGGAAGTAGAAGGAGTGGTGTATGAGGAGGTGCCGATGAAGGAGTGGATTGAGAGGGCCAGGGGAGAGGGGATCGAAGCGCTGATTACGACGTATTTGGAGGCAGTGACGGGGAGGGGCGAGAGGGTGAGGTTTGCTTATTTAGGGGAGGAGCTTGGAGAACTGTAGTTGTTGGTGCTAGGTTTATTGTTCGCGAGAATTAGGGGTGTTTGTGCGGGAGCTTTGGTTGTTTCTGCATCTTGTTTGGTTTGATTGGATTGGTTATTGCGGCGTTATAGTTCACGGTGTTTGTTCTTGCTTGGGTCTTAGATATTTCACTAGAGCTTTCACATGGACATCCTTAAATACTCTTTAACGGTATTTTCTTAAGTGGATAACCACTCTGCGAGCGCTGCAAGCACGGGAGACGCGCTTTATCGCCGTGGCACACCTGCTTAATCAAATCCCTTGTGAAATATCACCAGGTCTCGCCTATAACCTTCCGGTGCTTTAAATCGACATATATGAACACAAACACATCGTCTTGTTTCATAGGTGAGAGGCCCAAAGATTGGGGTTTCGTGCTCTGTGTTAAGAGTTTTATCGAGGATCCACGGCTATTTTATTATTGTTGGAATGGAGCAAAAGGACGGAACTCGTCCAGTTACTCCATGTTGCTAGGGGGCCTCTTATACCCCCCACCCCCTGATGTTAGGTTTGGTGGGACTGACGCATTTATCTAACAATTATTAACAACTTCCACAAACTTTTTTTTTTCTTCAAGAATCGTAGCTAGGGTCGATAGGCAAGAGTACCATAGATCCGCGGCGGCAAACCAATGTCGAAATCTAGCAAGAGTCCTTTAGAGTCCGACCGTTTCGAAATTACCATTCCCGTCTCTAACTCCGCGCCTCCGGTATGCAGAGTTGCCCTTACGATTGTATCAGCGCTCCATGCTCCTCAACCATGTGACACGTTTGGCTAGGCCGCACTTGAGACAGTAAGTATCGCCAGTGACCCTTCGAGCATCACGGAGATTGCTTTGTAGCGATGGAAACACACGGTTTTGAAAAGCTGGTCGATACATTCAGCTTTCAGCGAAGCCCTGAATCGCCGCAAGAGCTGGCTGGAAAGCCGCGGATACTCATCCAATATGTGGTCCGCCTCGACTTCCTGCCTCTGGGACTATTCCTTGGTGTAGATAACCCCGGGGGATTGCCGAAATGATGCTAGAGAGCTACTTTGCTTTGATTATTTGCGTCCTGTATCAGCTTTCAGTTCAAGGTCCGTGTCGGGAGTTCATTTTTTCGCCCGTTCCAATCGTGGCTGAAGCATCCCCTGTAGTACTGACTGTGAAGTCAGAGGATGGTGCTGTGAACTTTGTACTCCGTTCCGTCATCGCAAAGGAGCGTTACATCGGAGAGCGAACCGCTCTGGAGCAGGCTGTACGAGCATTAGCATGTTGCAGCCTCATGAAGAGGAGGGTTGAAGGAGGTGGGGATCGACGGGGGCGAGCACGCACTCAGACAAACGGCTCTCGACCGACAAGAGTTCCGCCAACGAAAAAATGCTGCAGAAGGGCACAGGCAGACTCGAAGAATGACGTTCTTCTTACGGGCGTGCGAGTGATGTGGCTTGTGAAGGCTTCGGAGAGCAGCTCATAAGCGTGCTCCATACGCTATGCTTAATGACGCGGCAGCTAAGTGCGGCGAGCATGAGGATTAAGCACTTGTCAAGAAGTTCCAGCAGTTTCCTCAGAGGACCTTTCTTTCACGTCGATTACTATTTTTCACGGGCACCGTTCCAGCGCACGGCCTGGTTTCTGTGCATTCGAAAGCCACCTGGGCAGTTCTCACTCTTTACCGGAGGAAGGATCACATTCACGCCTATGGACTGAAATGAGAATGCCACCTGAGATCCGCGAAAGCATACTGCACGTGGCTTGCACTCTGAGCCCCGCCCTCCCATCAGAGCGATCCTGTGTACCTCAAGAGACGCGCCTGCGCTTCTGAGCTTTGGCGCGCAATTTGCATGGGCCGCACTGAGAGGAGTAGGCGCCACCGGCGTTATGCAGAACCTTGTCGCAATCGGTGCATGTGCTTCTGAAGAGATCCGCCCTTTTCGACTCGGATCGCGAGAGATGGAACAGATCAGCGGCGAAAGCGCCCACGTTCTCCAGCAGCTGCTGGAACTCCGCATCACCCTCGAAAGCGTGAATGTTGTTCCATGTGACCCTGAGGATGTCCCGCTTGAGGCATTTGTTTGCGGGAGCGGGGAAGTCGTTGTAGAGGGTCTCGACGATGGCGGGCCAGGCTGTCTTCACGTTGCCCCAGTTGGCCTTGTCCTCCGCGGCGTCCAGGAAACGTAACCGAGCGTACTCGCCCAGCTTGGGGACCTGGTAGTAGTCGGCAACCACCAGCGCATCCATGTGCAGCTGCAACAGCTCTGGACGGCCATCCTTCTCGGCTCCCTTGGCGTAGGATCCGGTGTAGATAAAGTCAAGCATGGCCTGGATGACCTTGGAGCCATGGCTCTTGTCCAGCTCGCAGAGACTGTTCGCGGTTTCCTTGGACGCCGTTAGATGCCGGACCCCCCACTCTTCCTTGTAGACTCACCTTCCACTCGAATCTGAAAAGCTTGCTGAAGTACTGGCTCGCGACGTCGAGGATGACCTTGTGCACCTGGAAAGTCTTGCCGTCGGCGCAACTGAGGGTCAAATCGGAATGCTTGCCACTCCGGAAAATCCTGCTCACAGAGTCACCATAGTCAGCGCCGATCGGATAGCGGCGGGGTGAAGTGACTCACTCGGCCAGGCGGCCCTGGGGTGATGCAAGATCTGGGATGGCTGCCATAATGGAGGAGAGTGGCTTTGAATTCCACGAACGACGTTGGTTGGCAGCAAGGTAATAGAGAAGCAACGGTGAAGAAGCGGTGGAAGGTTGAAGTTTATCTTCTGGGGGTATTCCAAGCACCGAAGCAGGCACCTGTCAGGTGATCTGAAATGCGTTTTTGGGCAGTCGCAGTTACTATTTTAGCACACCCTAAGTCTGGCAATTATAGAAAGCCCTCTCTTCTCCGGATAGAGATTCTACTCAAGATCACTGCGATCCTGTCCGACTACTCAGCGCGGATTTTGGAAAGGTCTCTGCTAAATCGTCACTCGGGATTCAGAGTCCCATGGTGATTATTCTGTGTGTAAACGAAGTATTGCGAGATAAAAATTGACTAGTTGGTTCTTTTTTTCTCCTTCGTAACGTTAGACGAGCTTCTAAAGTATTCTCTTGCAACTAAGTTTAACGGCTTTTGCAAGTTACGCGCCTCAGAGAGTACGCGGACGCCTGAGGTTGGTAGCCGGTGTCAACAAGCCGCAATCCAGGCAGGGCTTGGTGCTATCTACAGAGATAGCTTCGATCTCGTTGCAAATGTTGCATTCACTTTTGATGAAGCGCATAAACCTGTCGCTCTTTGCGAAGTTGAAGAGATCCACGGAAAAAGCACCGACCTCGTCCAGAGCCTTCTGAGAGCTCTCTTCTCCTCCTAGAGCATTGAGATGATCCCAATTCAGTCTCAAAGAATCGTCTTTGAGATTGTTGTTTGGCCCGCATATCGTGCTCGTGCATTTCCCTGATGGCGGCTGGCCATGCTTTCTTCGCCTCACCCCAGCTTTTCGAAGTGCTTCCGGCCAAGGCAAGGAACTGATGGTGTGTGTATCTATTGAGCCTCTTTATGCCGCAGAAGTCTCCCGCAAAGTACAGTGCGGCATGCTGCCGGAGGGGCCGACTGCAAGTGCTTGGGAGTGAACAACCACGCCCATGACTGTAGATGTGTTCAGGGTGGTCAACAACCAAATATTTGCTTTGGTTGTTTGCTTTTTCAGATCTTCGGCTTAAAACCGTGATGATTATCACGTATGATCGAGCAACAGCTGTGTGTTTTCCCCGGATTTCATTTCGCGACCATCCGTCTCCCACTCTGCAGGAGTGATAATGTGACTTATTTTACATGTAACGAAAGTCTGGCTTCTGGTAAAGGCTACTATTCTAGCTATGTTCAGTTGAGGCGCTCGTTGTCGAGTAGTCCGCCGAGGTCATTCTCTACTCCACAACTAACGCATTGGTAGCTAAGTTCCGATGCCGCCTCAATCTCTACGTGCCTGTGGCAGGATTGGCATGCAGTCTTCAGGAGCCTCTTACGGGGTACGTTCGATCGGTTGGACAGAAGCAGAACATCGGTCGTGAACCGGCCGAGCTCCCTGCAAAGCTGCTGGAACTCGTCACTCAACTCGAGCTCAGGCAGATGCGCAGCCTCCGCTTTCACAACTTCCTCCCTCAAGACATCCACGGCCTTGCAGTTCTTGGTGTAGATTTCCCTCACGGCGTCGGGGAATTCCTCGTTTGCACAGTACCATTCCTCGAGCGCACCGCAGAAGTTCACTTCCGCATCTCTGCCAAGGTCGGTGATACCTTAGTAGTCTGCGGCTATGCACAAGTTGATGTCGAGGTACAGAAGATTGTTTTCGTTCCCATGGGTTACGTGGCCGTAGTAGTCTCCCGTGTACATGTATTCGAGCATAGCTCGGATTGTTCTTGCGTCATCTTGAAGGTAGAAGCGTCCTTGGATTGCTTCCTGTCCGCCATCTCAGTGTCAGCAATTGGGTCACTCTTGATGTCACTGGGAGTAGAAGCAATCAGCCAGACGCAGGCATACAGGGGAACCATTTACGCTCACGTCCAGATGAGAGCTTCGACGCACCAGTAAGAGTACGCTGTAATGGTCACGCGCAGGTGGGCTCACCTTCCAACCATTCCTAAGAGCGCCGCGAAAGTAAGCGGAGTGGCAGTAGAGCACATATCTGTGTGCCTTGAACTCCGACATACAGGAACTGACAAGAATGATATCCGAGAATAAGCCACTGTTCAAGATACTGCGGAGGGTCAGCGTACGTGTCGGAACGTCCGTGGCACATAAAGGACCTACTCGCGCGCGGCGATCCCAACGAAGGGCAAGATCTCCGTGTCCATCATGGTGGGAAGAGAGTGTGCCCCGGCCAAATCGTGTGGCGGGCGTTGCTGTGAAGAAGCACCGGAAGACGTGGTGCTGGGCGGGTTGTGAGAGTCCGGCCGCTAAAGAATATGAACATCCACTCTGGAGGTGCAGCGGAAGCTAATCCAAATTAGGGATATTAAGTGGCACTTTTTTTTTTAACAGAGATTGTGAATCTCTGGTCAGCCCAGTGATGGTGAAGGGACGCATAGTTGGCCAAGTGAGCTGGATTGAGATAGTTCTCCTCTGGGACATCACACACTAAACTTCTTCGACCACCTCACCTATTTTCCGCCTAGTATCCATCTGCATTGATCTCGAAAAGGGCTAGCACATCTCAGTCCCGCATGGGAACATACGTGTGGCTGATAATCCTAGCCCATCCCGACTGGCGTTACATGAGCGCTGGCTTCTCTTTTTGCAAGATCGTCTAACTCGTCGAGCTGCTTCCCGAGTCCCCAGACTCTGCCAGCTTGACGCTCTTCGCGCCCGAGAAGTTGAAGCTTTTGGCTAACTTATTCGCAGAATTCAACCTCGGCGAGCTCAACCTCTCTCGATACTAGCCACATTTTCCGCCCCAGTCAATGTACACCACTTCTTGGGCCTCGCCGCAGCTCTGGTTGCGGCATCCACGACGCCTTCTGCCGCATCGCAGAGCCGGCGAACCCCGCACGCGGTGGTAATGGTCAACACATTCATAGGGAAAAGCAACAGATCCATGGGAGGTGGATCCGGCTTGTAATAATAGCTCTCCGTGTGAAGGGAATGGATCAAAGCCTTGAGGGCCTCGGGCGGATCATTATGCATCTCCACGGCACCGGTATAGCTTTCCTATGCACAACCATGCAATGTGTATAAGCCAGGTAGTAGAACATGCCGCCAGGCCAGGGACGTACCTTGAATCTGCCAGGCCTGAGGACGTCCTCGAAGAAGCTGCACTAGGTACAGACAACCACGCAGTGGCAGGGGTATTCTCGTCCGTTGCGGGCGCGGACGGTGAAAGCCGCAGCAGGTTCCTGGCTGCTGGGCACTGAATGAGAGCCATTCGCGAGTGGTTCCTGGGGAGAGTCGGAAGAGACAATGCTGCGTGGCGACTCCTTCCTGGTCATCGCCGCAGCAACATACCTTTCAATTGCTTTCGTGAGACCTGTGTACCCGCTCATCTTAAGGGCGTTGGATCCGAGAGAATGGCTTTGAAGGCGGTAGGGCCATAGCCGGCGGGATGGAGATTGCAAGGCGTTGGGATGCCTGGTCGAAGTGAGGAGACGGCTGCCGGCGGTGACCGGCGGACAAGCTCAGATACTCATTGCAGCACGCCAAAGGACGTACCAGGTAGCATCACCCGCTCGAGAGTGCTAACCGCCAGGCCGGATTGACACTGACGGGGGACCACAGCATGCGAATCACATGAAAAGCTGGACAGCTTGATCTGGGCTCTTGAATCGCTCACGAATGCAAAACTCACACGTAGCATATCGTGCATAACAGAATCTTTTGACAGTCCGACTCGCTCTTTGATATGAGGCAAGTCCATTCCGTCTCCCGCCCGCGGCGACCACTTTCAACGCAAGGAGCCTTCAGTGTTCGTCAACAATGTCTTCAGCGCACAGACCAAAGTAATTAAAGCCTCGTGGAACAGCACGACAGCAACCTGGCCGGCGGTAGTATCTGCGTAGGTTTCGTAGCTTATCGCACCGAGGCCATTGTCAGCAGAAGTATCTTGTGCCGTTTATGAGGAGGACCAAGTAATCAGATCGGCCATGCTGTTGTTGGACTGGCTATTCCTTCCTCCGTCCTGCTGCCGCTGATGCCGCCGCTGGTGCTACTGCTGTTCGCAGTACCCCTGGCCACTAATATATATCCAAAGCACGAGACAGGTAAGTAAAGGTACTAGACAGACACGTTTACGGACGCAGATCCTCCTCGCGAAGGAGAGGGGAACAGCAAAAGGGAGAATAAAGTATCGACACGCCTCCCATCACGCAGCGATCACTCTTTTCGCATGCTTGCAGTACTATTACGACTACTCCTACCCACAGCCCTCATCCATCACTGATCAATGCTATCTACAATCGGCGTTGGAGGGATAATTGGGTGGAAAAAGCAGACGGAAAGTCCATATGATTATTAGAAGTAATTCTCCTGCCACCTTCCACCGTGCGTTCCTATCCCATCTCATCCCATCCCAAACCCTTTCTCCCTTTCTCCCAAACCAAATAAATCATGTGCAACCAGATGAAAAAGGAAGAAAAAACAAACGTGATCATTAACGTTTTTTCTTCCATCATCAGGCAGGATCCAAACCGCAGCTGCCTCATCCATGATCTAGTCCCACCACCACAAATGCAAACCCCTCCCATTTTCCAGGGAAGTGAAAAAATGCTCCGCCACCAACCATGCCCCCCACCAATCCTCTTTCTGCCGGTTCGATAGGAAATCCCGGTATGACGAGCCACTTTTCCGTGGATGATGATCATGCATCATGCTAGACGAAAAGAAAAAAAAAACATACCCACACCTGAGCTTCAGTACTGTCCAAAAAAAAAACATGGGGAAGCAATGTCGCCAGACCGACTGACTGATCCCATATCGATCCAACGCGTGCAGATTCCGCGTACTCCTTCTCCGACTTGTCCCCGACGCGTAAACGATGTCCCGCAATGTTTACTTGCCCAAGACCTTCATCCACACATTGTCCCAATAAGGGGATGGATGAAAAGTTCAAAAAAAAAAAAAAAAAACCAAAAACACGCCCATGTACAATAGCAATTACAAGAGAGCATGAAAGAATCCTTCCAGATGACGAGGGAAAACAATCCGGCAAATCCTTTGACCTCAAAACCGATGTTATCTCTTCTTCGACGGAAGCGTGGCCTGCTGGCCGCCGCAGTCAGGGATCTTGACACCGTTCTTGAGTTCGCGGTCGACTGTCATGAGACCCCACTTGTCTTCCCAATTCTCGTCCTTAGTGTTGTACCTGATCTTCCAAGGCTCGTCGAAGAGCTCGAACCTAGTTATGCGGAGTCAGCAAGGAACGCCTCCAAGAAGATTTGCATAAGGCAGGGCTTACCAGAAATATTCAGTACCGTTCTTGAGCGCCTGGCAAACCCAGTCGTCCAGGAATATGTTCATCTCGTTGATACCGGCGACACTGCCCTGGGTGTCGCTCGTGCAGGTCGACTCGCCGCAGTCGTTACCGCCGCCGGAGGGCCAACCCGTTTCGCTGATGACGTGGGTTTTTCCCTGCAGATTCTTGGTGACGGCGACATCGTGGTTCTGCCAGAAACTCCATGTCCAGCTAGCGGCCTGCTGGGCTTCAACACCGGCGAAGAAGGGGTGGATATTGGCCATGACGACATCGACTTCGCTAGCCAGGTCCTCGGTCCAGTTGTCGCCCAAGTCCGAGGTCGCGAGCGGAAGGTCCCAGTTGTGATCCGTGAGATTCTTCTTCACGTCGGCCAAAATCTTGGCCAGCTCGTCCGACGTCAGGTCCTTGCGGTAGAGAACTTCGTTACCAACAATTACGCCGGCGAAGGGGTCGGCCTTGTGCTGGTCGAGGATCTGCCAGAATTGGGCGATTTGCCTGTCGTTGGTGGTGTCGTTGTTGCCAAGCCATACACCGAGCCAGACCTTGGTTGAATCCGAGATGCCAAGACGGTCGATGGCGTGAAGAACCATCTCAGTCTGAGACAGCGTTTGCGTCAGTTGCACGATCCTTCACTCAAATACCAAACACTTCTTACCTGATTGCAGTCGGTTCCATACAGACGGATCGCAGGGGTGAGTTGGCTGAGCACAGCGACGTCACGGGTGATGTTGTTCTGGCTGGGTGGGTTGTGCAAGCAGTCTGGATACTGAGCGTTCAGAGGGGTGTAGTCCATTCCGGGAAAAACGCGGTGAAGATCGGGGTTGTTCATCAGTTTCTTGATCTCATCGGAATCCTTGTCCAGATCGCCGTTCTTCTGTTGGTCGTTCTGGGCTACGGTTGCAGGGTCCTTAGTGTCGTCTGGCGAACCAGCTCTGCTTCCGAGTATCCCACCAACCACGACGCCCACAATAACAGCGATTACGACGAGAGCAGCGAGGACGATTGTCCATAACCGCTTTTTGCCGTTCTTGTTGGCTGCTGCAGCGCCCCATGCGCTCTTTTCTACGCCGCGGGCATCGTGGGAGTACTCGGTGGTTCCGCCGGGCAGAGGACCATAGTTGCCGCTTCCATCATGGCTGAGACCAGCACCAGCACCGGCGGCGCCAGCGGCACCGACTGCGGTGACACCCCTCTTGCCGAGCAGAGTCTTGCGCTTCGGTTGTACAGGGATTCCGTCATCACCATCATCTTCGATTTCGTTGGGATCGATGGCACCGAAGGGAGCGGATCTAGAGTGGTAGTTGTAGGGGTCGTCCGAGAAGGAGGAGTACCCATCGTTGGCGGAGTGGTTAGAGTGGCTGTTGAGGGAGGGTCGCGAGTCGTTGGCACTGGGGTGGGCGAGCGGCTCCTGGGAATTGTACGCGGCGGGATTCATGGCGGGGGGCGAGCCGCGGGAGTAGGGGGAGTAGGCCTCATAGGACTGAGGCTGATTTCCTGAGAGATGGTTACCACCAGCTCCAGAACGGTGCCATTGAGGGTCGGCTTCAGCGGCGGGCAAAGCATACAGGCCGCTCTCGCGCGGATGGGCGCTTGCGATGCCGAGGGCAATGCCGGAGATGCCGGCGTCGGGGACAGACTCACCTGGGTTGTCCATGCTGGGGGTTGTGGATGCGAAGGCACCGGGAGCGAAGTTAGTGAGATTGCGATGCTGGGGCGGCGGCGGCGGCGGAGGCGAGTGGTCAGGAACGGCAGCAGCTAGGTGCGCGGGCTGCGCGACATGGGACGCATAGGACGGTGGGTGGGAGAAGTGGCCGCCGTCGTCGTCGCCGGCGTTGTCGAAGGAGAAGGTCCTGCGAAAAGGAGGTTGGGAGGACATTCTCGCGTTTCACGCGGTCCGCGGCTGCGGGCTGCCTTGGCTGGCAGCAGGGTTGCAAAGCTTCGCACTGCCGCACGGCACTGCGCGGCGGTGGCGGGATGTAACGAGCGGGTCGTGTGCGCGAACAATGGCTCGCACGGCGCGGGCTTTTGCAGCAGTTGTGGACGCGGGCAGAGGCACAGCTGCGAGAGCAGAGAGCGCTGGACTTGGTGCTGGCGGGCGAGCTGGTTGCTGGTCTGGGTGAAACAAGGTTTAGACGCTGTTGATGGCAGCCTGCCCTAGCAACGTCCCCCCGAAATAGCACATCCCCCGCAGATCACCGCCGCGCCTCTTATCGATTGCGCAGATCCTCCAGCGGGCTCAGCGCGCCGCCAGCCCTCGCCTTGATGAAATTGCTGCAGAAGCTCGCGGTGGGCTGCGCTGGCTCTGGCGCTGGCCGGCGACTGCGCTGACGGGCGGGTGGTGGGACAGGAATGGACGCTTACCTCTCTGGATACGATGTTGCGACGACACCGCCACCACCGACGATAAACATCGATAATACGAGCCGCCGCCCTTTCTGCAGCCCTGTCTGCTGAGTCCGCGCCGCCCGCTGCTCACGAGGCCCCTCGACCCGCCGTTCTGCGCTCGTTTTTTCCCTCAATCGCTCGCTTTGCGGGCGGCACGACGTCATTCATGTGAAGAGAGGTTCGTGTCCGAGGCTGGCATCGTCATGGCCCCACGGCCGGCGACCGTGCGCTGCATGCGGCAGGTCTGTGTGCGGAGCAGCGCCCGTCGTGAGAGTGCCAGCTTTTTGGAAGTCGAAAGAACGTTAAAGTATACAATAGAGGAGGCGGAGGCTGCGACGACGCTATAAGTGTTTCGATCAATCAGAGGCCCACGCAATTGCAGATCCACCAGGTACGTAAGCACCCGCGTCCTCCACCAAATTTGAGTCTTCACGATAGCACGGATGCCCCCAAGATCCCCCGCACCACGGCTAGACCGCCAGCGTTGCGGGGTGCATATTGCCCGAGAGCTTAGCCCACCGCCTTGGCCTGGCTCTCGATGGATGCTCTGCAAAATCCAAAACTCGAGCCATCCGCCCCGGAACATTGTGGGACGCTACTCCTCTTAAGCACTCTGTCTTCCGGCTTCCTTCGGCAGTGTGGTCCAACATGCACGGCGCCGAGCTTCAGCCTACCTCTGCCGAGTCGCGCTGCGAAGTCATGCCATGTTTTGGGTACATGCTGCCGTGGCCTCCTCTGCCCATCCTCCATCGCACTGCGCGACTCTCGCGGCATCACGAGCTCGTCCTGAAGCACGCCAAATACGCGCAAAAACCTAGGAGATTGGTGCGAGCACCTGTGTTGCCCCGAGCCTGAGGCAGGCGGGTCTGACCACCAGCAACAGCTTCCCTGGCCCAACACCACCGCGCCGCCAACACCACGAACCCTTCGCTCTCCACAGCGGCAGGAACCCATCTCCACATTCGCCCTCATCACTTCGTTGCCCATCTCCATCTGCGACTGGTCATCCCCGACGCGCCTCGGTCGGCCGGCACGCCCGCTTTGGTTTCGTTTCGGTCCGCTGGTGGCTCGCGTCGCTCGCCCGCCAAGCAACGGGTGTTTCCACCGCTAGGACCCAGAGAATCATGCCCACTTTGACCGGTGAGCCCGAATCTAGGAACTGAGCGCGATGACGATCCAGTCAAAGGCTGTCATCTGCCACCACCAAGCATGCCGCGGGAACCGGGCGGCCCGCTGGCCATGCGCAGCCCAGCCGGAGCGAAGAGGACGCTGCATGAAGCGTGCAGCACATCCAACAGCCCGGACTGCGCCTGGCCTCAGCTCTCCCCCTCTTCCGTGCCTGTGCCTGTGCCTGTGCCGCCTGCGCCTGCAGACCTTCGGATAACCGATTCGCACCCGATCAGCAACGAAGGCGGGCCCTTCCCGCCATGCGCGCTGTATCAAAATGCGAGGCGTTGGTGCTGCCGCGCCTGCACCATGCATGAGGAGCTGCTGCTGCACGCCCTCCCGCCCCCTACACACCAGCCCATCTCTTCCTCTTTTTTTTTATCTCCGCCCCTGCTTATGCCCTTCTCCGCCCCCAAAACTTCATTGAAACATGCACACGACGTACATTGCGTAACGCGTATTGCCGGCACAGTCCTCAGCCAGGCCCTCGAACGGCGGGCCCAAAGACCCGGAGGAAACCGGCGCGCCCGTCCGCATGCACACCTGTGCTTGTTGCCCGTCTGAGGCCAACCAGGTAATGTGTCCGCATAATATAATCCACCTGCATGTCTTTGGTGGCATAAACCAGATGGCAACGAAAGAGAGGGAGGGGGAAAAGAAAAAAAAAAAAAAGGAGGGGGCCAGCTTCGTAATCGGCAGAAGAGCCAGATCAAGGTCTCAAGAGACGCGTACCAGCGGCGGAGGGGTCCGTTCAGGTAAGGAAAAAAAAGTGGCGGATCAAAAATCGACTGTCCCGACGTAGCCAACCCTCTCTTTTTCCGACAGGCAACCCACGCGTGACTGCTTGCCTGCCGTGATTGCCTTGCCTCAGCGCTCTCGCGCATCAGCAGCAGCTTCGACTCAGGAATTGTCCCCGTGGATCCAACAAACCCCACTGGATGTCTTAGAAAAGTCTAACTCCCGCCAGTAAGAAAGATTTTCACCTTTTTGCCTGGCGCCGAGCGAGCGGGGACGAAGAGGAAAACTCAACCACAGGAAAGAGGAGGTGGGAAAAGGAAAAATGTGATCAGTCGTTGTGGAGTCGTTGGGAACGAGCTCTTTTTTTTTGGCTGAGGTCTTTCTGACGAGCAAAAATGATGTGCCCACTCTCCATCATCTCGTCAGGATTCAGGCAAAGATCAGAGGACGAGAGTAGAAACGAGACAATCCCCCGATGCTGCTGGCCGGATTATACTCCGCACATGGGCACGAATTGTGGAGTCGTCGTGCCGAAAACGTTCCTGAAATCTGTTGTGGCCCTGACGTAACGACGTTTGGTTATCACGTCTCACACACCGTCGTTTTATGCAAGCCAGTTGTCCTCTTCCCTAATGTTTCGACATGGAGAAGGTCGTCCCGTCTTCTCCGACACTACCCGTGTGATCTCCGGCTTTTTTCGCGAATCTGTGCTCGTGTACATACATACGGTGTGGAAAAGAAAGCGCTGTGACTAGCGGACGATAGCCACCGACGGTACGACGGGGAAGAGGAAAAGGGAAAAGAAGGGCAGAAACGTGAGAGAGCAATTTGCCGACCGCTTTGTTCCGGGCCACCAGCCCCAGATCTCGCTGGCGCAAAAGAAACGGTCATGGTGTCAGGTCCAGTTCGGACTTTACAGAACTGAGTCGAGAGTTGGGGGAGCATCCAGCGATGATCCCCATTAGAAAATGTCTCACTCTCGTATCAGCCGGTTTTGCGTATCCCACGTCTTGATAACGCGCGGTATGACAAGAGAGGAAGCAAGAAGGAGCTGACAAGAAATAGCATTCCAGCGCCGCCGCTAGGTAAATGCTGCAATCCAACATCTCGTGCTCCTGATTTTAGCACTAGTCAGGAATTCCTTCCAGGGGTGCTGCGGCCGACCACTCAGCCGCACTTGCGCTACGAACCGTTGTATAAAAAGAAACTTCGCGTACAGGCATCATCCCAATAACCAACCACCGCCCCCATCTCGACGTTCGCCCTAAACCAGACCGTTTTGTCCCACCCTGGCGCAGACCTAATTGTTCACCGCTAGCCATCCCATCCCTGCCCAACAATGCCGCCGCTCTTCCTCCCAAAAGAAAACGTGTGTGTGAGGGAGAGAGTGGGAGGGGCGGCGAAAACAAAGCTGAATCAACGACAGTGAGTTAACGAGCGACGAAAGGCAAGGGAAGCTTCGCTTCTGTTACGCAGCTACCTTTACATACACCCCACGCCCCGCCTCCCCGCAACAGACCGCCGTCGTATGCATCGTATGATATGCTTCGGCTCCCTTCCCCAACGGTGCCATAATATTGCCTCATCAGGGGTATCGTTGGTTGTGCCGGAGAAAGGAGAGGAGTGAACCTTACGGCACGGGACGACGCCTCTGTCCCCCTCTCACTCGTTCAGCGTAGCGCGTACCTACACCCATGGCGTAACCGAGGCCGAGCGTCCGGAGTACACTACGCAAAAACACTCGTGCAGACAAGGCGATACATTATTTTTTTGTACACACGGCCATCACTCTCATCTCCTTCGAAGAGCAATGAAGAAGCGACGAAGAGTGATTAGAAGAAAGTAAAAGCAAAAAAGACGAGGTAGCCGGCACAAGAGCCTCCTCAAGTGAACACAAAATAAGATAAAAAAAAAACCAATAGACCCAAACATCCTACGAACTCTTTCCCCACGTCTCATCCTAAGGTGGAAAAAGTAAGGAAGGCCAACGTAATAAAACCTACACACACCTCCTCCACCCTTTCGCCCTATCTCGCCTCCTCAAACCGCCGCCCAGAGCGTCGTCCTGATCGACCTGCTAGTGGCGAGTGAGGGAGAGCGTTGTCGTCGTCGTCCTCGTTGCCGTCGTTCGCCCTACCTAACTCGATACGGCAACAAGAACGCTGGACACGAGAGGACGCACTCTATCTCAGTACACTATACTCGATCAGGTAAACGCGGGAGCGACCGACCGCTGAGAAAGCAAACGAGATGAGCGAGTGGGGGAAAGGAACTAGGGTGCTCTGTAGCGGGAAGCGTAAAGAGCGTCCGAGCGAGGGGAAGGGCAGCTGGCTAGCGTCCGATAGTCAGCAATGAAAGACGATGGAGATGAGAAGGGGCTCTATCCAAGAGCGTGTATATGTGTGTGTGTGTGACTTCGGCCATCATCCCGCGCTGGCGTGATGAGGCGGCGACCAGTCAATCAGGCGAGACGGGAATCGAGGTCACTGGGTTTATCGAGGCAGGAGGGAGTGAGCCATTTACGGACGAGAATTTCAAGAAAGGAAACTTGGTTCTATGGGGCGGGAGAGCAGGGCTAGACTGCTACAGAACATCGACCAGGTAGTAACGGGTCGGTTATCGAGATGAGAAAAAACTAGGGTCCTACCTCTTAGTTCTCCCAAAAGACACCAACATTACCTTTCACAGGACACAGTCCAAAGAATATGTTGAGAAATAAGACAAAGATAGAGAGGAAATAAGCTAATCAGCATATGCGGTTGCGTCGATGCTTTGTTTTTCGTATCATTTCTTTTCCCGTCCCGTCCCGCTGCGCCTTGAGAGTGAAAAAGATAAGAGCCCCAGAACTTCGAAGAAAAAAACAAAGCAGGACTGTGTGGGGTAACAGGTACCATACAGGCTATGCCTGCAGCCACACTAATGCAAGCAAACACCGTCCACCCTCGATCATCGGCCTTCTGCCCGAGTTCCCTACTAGAGGCAATATTGGTGGCGCATATGTCGAGAGCAAGACGCGTGAACAGCTTCGCAGGAAGGTGGCCGATACTACGTCGCAAAACCGTCGATCGCATTGCGTAAAGCGTCCATGAACCCCCCCAGAATGCACGAGAAGGACACCCAGGTTTAACGCACGAAAACAAGAAACAAGAACAATCCTCCCAAAACCCATCCTTTAATCATCCACGCACATTAAGCATTGAAACAAGTCTTATAATCCATCACGTAAAACAAAGAAAAGACATCAACAGAGTCAAAAGGAAAATACAACCTCGCCGTCCACGCGTCAGCGCCGGCAAACCCGAAGAAAGTTGGATGTAAGAATCAAGTTTACAACTCGGAGGTTAATCCGTTTGAGGAAGGTTTTGGGGAAGTTTTACCGCGCGGCCACCATCGAAACAGGAAAGGACCACCATTGCATGGAACAGTGGTGGCGAGATGGGAACAGCACGTTTGCCGGCCATGTATACCGGGCCGCGTCGATAACCAGGATAAGCCAGCCAGGGTGTGATAGCGGTAGCTTAGGATAAGGTGATTCAGCAATGAGAAATGAGGAAGGGGAGCTGCACAAATCGGATCACACCCGACGCCGCAAACGTTACAGCGGTCAAGCCGAGAAGGTGGAGTACACCCCTGTCCCCTGGCGCGTGGGAATGGATTAGCCGTAGGGAAGGGGATCCCAATTTTCCCGGCCCGTTCGGTTAATCGTTGACAGCGGAGGGTGTGGGCCTAATTTGGAAAGACGCCCGCCCGACGCCGGGTCCTTTGAGTCGTGCGGGTACCGCTGCTGTTCGAGGTTACGCGGATCATCGTGAGATTAGACCAGGGCAGGCAGGTATTTAAGGCGAGGCCTCGCGTTTCGCACGCTTGGTCCGCTCCAACCACCGCCTCTTCCCCACGCGCGTCTCAAAATGCGGTGCGACCTCTTGGCCTGCTGCGACCATGGTGCTTCGCATCTTGTTGCGGTAGGCGTCCACTGTAGTATTTGTAAGTATTGGCTTTAACTTCTCTAGATACATTCAATGGAGCCAACACTTACGAGATCTCTGTAGGAAGAGAGTCCTTCCTGCGAATACTCTGCTCTGGCTCCAAGTCATGCGGTAGCCCAGATCGTTGAGAGTCACCTCCTTGTTTCTCTTTGCTCTCGTCATGCGCGGGCGCGGAACCTTCGCTTCCGAGCCGTCCATCATCGGAACTGGAACCAGAGTCCTACCAGTGACTGGCATGGCACCTCCGCTCCCCTCGTCCTTCTCATCGTCCGGGTCGTCGAAGAAACGAGTTCCTCGTGGAGACGCTGGTGGGGATTGCATTTGAGTGGGGAAATACGAACGGGGATACACGGAGTTATTCTTGCGGTAAGAATCAGGCATTTCTTCCATGTTCACCTGGTCGAGCATGACGCGTACGCGAACACGCGTGCCTCTCTGAGCATCGTCGACGAGAATGAATTTGCGTCGCTTGGCCTCAGGCAGGTCGCCGAAAAGCTCGAGGTTGCGCTCTTCGTCTTCCTGCTGCTTGGTCGTAGCGGCCGTGGCGTGGGGTGGCGGGGGTCGCGAGGAGACATGATCTATGTGGTGGTCCATGGGTGGTACAGCGGAAGCGTTGGTGGGCTGGTTTGTGGGGTAGGCAGGATAGAAATTATTGGCCGGCCTCACGTCACCATTCGCCGCACCGGCTTGCCCGGTAGGAGCCTGGTGGTGGTGCGTGTGGGAGGTCTCATTGTACTCATTTCCGGCTACACCGAGATAAGAGATTAGCTGCCGTGACCTTGCTTGAAGATCGATGATCTGCGCCAGGGTATGGGTGTTGTGCATGACAATGGGTACAAACGAGTACAAACGACGGTGCAAATGCGGGGGGAAAGTTACATCAAGGAGTAATGTACATGCGATACAAATGCAATACAAAACAACAGGATATGATTATCATTGCAAAGTCCGTTTCAAAAAATGCGCAATCTCAAATCGCGCGCTCGTCACATCTGTGGAAACATACCGCTAACGTCATCAGGTCCGCCTTGAGCCCCACCTGCAGGGTGTTCATGATGGTGGTGCAACTGCGGACCGCCCATTCCCATATTCGTAGGCCTGGCACCTGGAGCCCCAGCAATGCCAGCAGTATTAGGGACACCAGGGGCCGGAGCGCCGGGCCCTGCCATGTGGCCCCCATGCTGCGCCTGTACTGCTTTCCTGTTGTTGATCTTGGCCATCCTTCTCACTCTCCTACTCCGCAGACGCGGGTCTTGGTTGCTGTTCCTCCAACTATCGACCGCGCGCTGGATCAGGCCACGCTTTCCGCGCAGGCACGGGTTCAGCTGGGCGAGGGCCCATCCAACCGTGTTGCATTCAGTCTCGTAGTGGAGGCGATTTCCCTTGTACTGATCCTTATGGCAGCAGGCACGCGGGTAAACGCAGTTTTCGGTCTTGAACTCCTGCGGAAGTTCGTCGACATTGACTGACTCGACATCGCAGCGAATGGTGTACTCCATCTTCACGCGATCTCTCGAGTACTCAAAGGCAATCCACTGCACTCCATTTTGGTCTTGCCTGACCACGAGCGGAGTGGTGGCGGGAATCGGACCGGGCGCAGCATTCGGATTTACGCTCGAATTATTGGCGGGAGCCGAGTGCATGCTACCGGCGCTGCCGGGAGGTCCAGTCGGCGTTCCTTGAGGGGGGCCGAGGCCCGAAGGCGGTCTCTGCAGCGGAGTTTGGTTAAGCTTCGTCCTGGGGCTGCCCGGCAGGCCAGGAGTGTGCGGGTGGGCTGGAGGGTGCTGCATTTGCTGCGGCTGCTGGTGGGACATCAGAGGCATGTTGGTCTGGAGAGGCGCAGTATGTTGCTGCGGCGCGTAGGGCGATTGCTGCGGCATCTGATATGGCGGGTAGTACATGTTCTGCGGCACTTGCGCGGTCGACTGGCCGTAAAGCGGGCGGCCATGCTGATCATGTTGCGGCGACTGGATGGACGCCGGCGAATTGGACTGCGGCGTGTGGTAGATTGGCGGGAATTGCCTGTTCATGGTTGCGGTGGCCATGGAGAGATCTGAATTCTCTGGAGACGCGTTAGCCGGAGCTGGGCTTTGCTGCGCAAGCTTTCCATGTTTGTTTTTGCACGCGTCTGGACGCGTCTCGGAGGGAAGCTTACGAAGTCTTGATGCGGTGGCGCGGGGATTCGCCGCGAGCGACGCGTGTTGCTTACCTGACGATGTGTAGCTGCCAGAAGTGCTGTTGGTGCTGTACGGACTCGGGTGAGTCGCGTAGTAGGGAACCTCCTGGGGGTTCTGGCCGGGAGGGATTTGGACGTTGCTCACGTAGGGAGACTGGTGTTGCTGCGGCTGGTGGGGAGAGGCGTAGGGGCCTTGGGTGGTTGGTTGCTGCTGCGGCGGGCGCTGCGGCTGTTGAGGCGAATTGGGATGATGCTGCTGATGTTGTTGTTGGAGTACGCCGGGGCGCGGGTGCTGGAGGTGAGGTTGCGGCGGAGGCAGGCCCTGCGTAGCGGGGTGGGGATGATGCTGGCAGGTGGAGACGGTGTTAGCTTTGGTGGTGCATCGGCGCAACGGATGTGCACGACGTGAATTGGGTGTGGCTCGAGAGCAAAAAAACAAAAACGCGAGTGAGTGTACCAGAAGGACTCGGTGGTGGTGGTGGTTGTGGTGTGAAACAAGGCAGCCCTGAAGAGCAGAGGAGCGGTGCTGGGGGCGCTGTCTTGGACCGCGGCGCAGGACGATCGCGGGCAGAGGCCGGGGCTCGACGAGGATTATGAGAGCCGACGGCAGTGGTGGTGATCTGCTCTGCTGCGAGGACAGGGTCTGCGGATCACGGCGACAGGCAGGGCAGCTTAAGAGAGGCGCGGTGGAGGACGAGGATCAGATAGGATGAAACGCTTGTGGACCGGGCGCAGACGAGACGCCGGCGGCAGCAAGCATGGATGAGGCTGCGGAAAAAGACGCATGGGGAGGGCGATGGGGGGAGAGCTTGGCGAGAAGGGGCCTACCATGTAGCCTAGCACACGCGCAAGCTGGGGTGACGTGGGAGAGGAGAGGAGATGACTCGCCCGCTACGGACGGACTGGGTGCAGCGCAGGCGCAGGAGAGGGCGGATGCATGCAAGCAAGCAAGCAGAGCAACAGCAGCGCAGTCGAGAAGCCAAACGGGCGCGAGCGAGGGACGGCAGCTGGGCGGGCTGGGGACGGTGACGGGTTACGGGCGGCGGGCAGGGAGGCACTCACCAGATCGTCCGCCACAGGCGCCGGCTCTTCCTTATACCCCGGAGCCGTATCTCGCTGCAGCGCATGCGACAGTGTTATTATTACCCAGCGCTGCTCGGCCGCTGGAGTCAGTACTGGCGACTGCGTTGGGCGATGGGCGGGCGGAGCAGGCTAGCAACGGCCGTCCGTGCAGGCGACCGGGCCAACTGCGTAATTTCAGCGCAAGGTGATTTGATGGTCGCCTGTGGACCAAGTCACTGAAATATACTCCAAACGCCTAGAGTGCGCCATGCCCGCGCCCATTGGCTGCCGCCCTGCGTCCGCGGAGGGCCTGCCTGATCGGGCTCGCCTTGGCCGCGGCAATGAGCGCGGATGCGCCCTCTGCGCCCCCTGTGCAACGGCGGCGAGAGCGTGGGCGTCGCGTGCGCCGGGTCACTTGCCGGACGCAGTGAAGGTGAGAGGTGCGGGTGAGCGCTGCTCCTGGTCCGATGCCTGCGCGCGTCGGGGGTGCTGCTGGTGAGGATCGCGCAGGGTTGCCTTGTCCAGGCCATGCTGCACGTCGATGCCCACACCACCCCATGCCTGCCCGCCGCCCGCCTTACTAACTAACGCCTGCCGAACCAACGCCACTGCTCGGCGCATTGAAACCGTGAGCCCGCGAACACGTCCTTCGCGAGCGACCGACAGCCGCGCTGCACTGCGCTGCATCGCACCGCACCGCCCACCGCCGCCTCCACCCTCCGCCCTCCGCCCGTGCGAGTCCCTCACCCGGTCGTCTGTGCCTGCCCCTGCCAGCCTGCCGCACGCCCAGTGCCTGAGATGAGATCCCTCGTCCGATCCACCCTTCATCGACGCGCACAGAGCACGCAGCGTGGTCGAGCAGCGACATGGGAGACGGGCGATCACCAGCATCCGCCCGTGGGGAGCCCAGCCACACCTGAGCAGCAGCAAAACAGTGAGCGGGGCAGCGCCGCCTGGCAAGAGGCAGGGCCCAAACGGCGCGGAACAACGGCGGGCGAGCGAACGAGCGAGCGAGCGAGCGGCCTCGAGTCTAAGACAGACCCTGCCGGCGAATCGGAGCGCCATCAGCCTGGCCTGTTTCTCGCGACAAAGCTCTCCCGCCGCCGACGATCAGCGCCCCAGCAACTCTCTCGCTCACGCTCTCGTCACATCGAGTACGTAAGCCTTGCCGTACTGCCGCCGCCGCCGCCGCCGCCGCACCTGACAGCTCACCCGCCCGCGCTTGCTTTTGCTCCAGCGACAGCGCATCATGAGCCAATGTCGGCCGCTGATTCAGGTCCGTCAAGCGCGCACTGCGCTGTTGCTGAATCGCCGCCCAAAAAGGGCGGGCGTGCCCCGGGGTGAAGCCTGCACGCAATTCATGCGTCAGGACGGCGCTGGTGCCTTGGGCTGGAATACCAAAGCCGCCAAGCGGATGCGCCGGCAGACGTGCAAATCCCGAGGGAACGAGGCCCAGCCAATTGCTGCCGCGCGCACGCCCGGGGGAAATTGGATATACAGGCACGCAAAAGGTAGCTGGCGATATACTTCGCACAGTCCGTTCTCGCCACGCCGCTACGTTCTGTCACGCTATCAGGCACAATCCAGCGGACGGTCCTTGGTCTCACAGTTTACGAAGCATGAATATTGCAAAGTTGGCGCTATCTGACTGACGTCGCTTCCGCCTACGTGCAAGGCGAGATGTTCAATATGCACTCGGGCCTAGCGAGAGGGTTAACAGGCCTCATATACATACTCTGCCTGCTGACTGGCTGCGACTCCGAGACAAAATCACGCTGGTATCGGCACTCTCCAAACGGCAATCAGATCTTGGTCTCGCACCGCGTGCCAGTGCGCCCGCCAAAAGTCACTGTTGCGTCTTCGGCCGCTGCGGGTTGTGCGCCCGGGCGTTGATGTTGGATCAGGCCATACCTGATTGATTGACGCGGCCAACTTCTACTTTCAGCCAATGCCCTACAGATGCTTTTTTCTCCCAGCCCGCAAAAAAATTAGGCCTACCCGCACGCCGATGCCGCCCCGGTCATTTTCTTCTTCGGCGTGAAGTCCGGGCTGCCTGGACCCTTCCTTCGAGCCTCGCAGCTTGGGACGCCGCAAGACGTCAGGACGCATCACCTGGCATGCACCACCTCGTACCTCGCTCGGGCAGCTGCATTCGCGCGCGCGCACACGGCATATTCGAGCTCAAGCTTCCCGATTCTTCACCGTGCGCGTTCCCTCCAGGCATACGGGGTTGGCGTTGACTGCCTTGGGAACACGCGCTATTGAAGTGTTCAACCGGAGGCAGATGCTCCCACTTCTCCTTGAAAAGTGTACGCGAGACAGTGCTTCTATGTTTGAGCTTGGCTATGCGGCAATTCCAAAAGCGCTATTTTTGACAATATTCCGAGCCTGTTTGGCTGTGGGATATCGTGGCTTCGCGTGCTCTGGCACGGCATTGCTACCAAGTGAGACTTGCGACACAGGCAGTCGCATTTCCAGACAGGAGCCCGGCACGTCGCGGAGGGAGCGATCGCTGGATCTTCGAGTCATGGTTGCACGCGATGTGCATCCAAAGGGCGCGGGTCTCTGCATCTCTGCCGCCAAACCTCACTCAGGATTTTTGCGGACGGCGAGCTGCAGCAGCGCGAAGCTCGGCCCCGTGACAGCCCGCCCGCACCACTCCAAGAGCGGCGCGGTGGATCCGTCGTGCTCATTTTTTCTTCGGCGTCACGCGTCAGCAGGAAGAGTGCCGGAAGTCGCCGAGGGTGCAGCAGCAGCAGCAGCAGCAGCAGCAGCAGCAGCAGTTCTGAGAATTTTCGAGTACAAACTGGGTGCTGTGGGGATGATGGCGTGTGGTTGGGGTGCGCGCGAGTGACGAGCAGAGCTACCCCGGGCAGCAGCCACGAGAGCTTGGGATTGAGCTCCGGCGACACCCATGCCTCCCGCGCGACACCCTCGTCCAACGGCCAGGCTACGGTGGCGCCGCGCTCGCGTATGCTGCAAGGACTGGCATCGATAACGATAGGCCGCCACGCCGGCCATCCAGCTGCCTCTTGCTGTGGCCGTTCAAGCATTCGTTCTGTCATGCATCAGCGCATTTCTTGTTTCGACGTCCTGGCGGTTGTCTCCGCGCGATCATCGGCCTTGCATTGAGAGGGCGACGCCGTTCCAGCGCGCGGAGGGCAGCTCCAGCGCATCCTAGGGCTTCCGGGCGGGCAGATTGACCGGGCAGGCCTGCTAGCAGAAACGCGCTGGCCCCGAAGCCAAAATTAAGGTTGCTGTCAACGCGTGTTACCAGAGTGGCCAGGCCCTGTGGATTTTCCCAAGGCCCTCCTGCTTCCCGAGATTCCTTGAGGGTGCACCTGCAGCGCGCGGCGTGCTGATGCCTGCGCTCCCGGTCCGTCCCCACGCCTGCGCTGGTGAAGATTATGGCGCCGATCCGTTTTTTCTCGCGCTCCAAGGCCGCCGGCCGCCAGCTCGAGTCGAACGCGCCCGTAGCCGAGGTGCGAGGCCTTTTCCCTCGCTCGCCCAACGGTCGTGCATAAGCGCCAGCTGGACTCCGTGCACTTTGATTTGCGGGCGTGGGCGGCGGGCTGCCTCCAATCTTGACGGTGCGCCCCCTGCTCGTGTGCATGGGCTGACTAGGGGATTCCCGGAGGGCGCCGGGGATGTGCCCTTGAAGGGCCGTTTCTGACAGGTGGATGGCGGGGCTTGGCTCTGGCTTGGTCTTGTGCATGGGCTGATGCGTGCATGTGGGATCGCTATTCCGTCATTGATGTCAGGCGAGAGGTTGATGAAGGAGCAAGTGGAGAGGCCGTTCTGTTGATTACGCGCTGCTCTGGTCGGGGAGCTTGGCGGAGAGGCGCGCACAGTCCTCGTCGTCGCTGGGGTCCGGGCTGCTGGGCTCTGAGCCGTGTCGAAGATTCGAGCTCCTCCGCTCGCCCATCGTCAATGCAGTTCCAGACTGGCAGCGTGACACAGATTGACAGGCGGCGGGGCGTTTCTGCCTTATGCGACACGCCCGTGAAACATGGCGCAGCAGAGGCACAGTCGAAGGGCTGAGCGGAGGTTGAGGTTGGAGGAGGCTCGAAGCCGCGAAGCGGCCGGCGCCCTCCAGGCTCGCGCTCCACAGTCACCACCAGCGATCGTCGCCAGCCTGGCCGGAAAACCAAGACGCTGCAACAAGCTTCCGATCCTCGTCCGGGCACGCGCGCCTTAGCGAGCGGACATCCAGCGCGTCGCGTCCAGCACGCGAATCGAGGGCGCCGTCCATCTTCATCTTCGAGCGCGTGGGCAGGGCGAGGCGCGCCGTCTGCTCTCACTTCTCCTTCAAACGCGCAAGCTGACGTGGCTCACATCTCCGAACCGCATCCCAGCAGACGCGGGGGGCCTAATGATCGGCGCGCTATGCCGTTTCGCGCGCTGGTAGCTGCTCCCTGCCGCTCGACCACTCACAGCCCTTATACACGGGAGTGTTGTGCGCGCGCTGGAAGCCTTTCTCGACCACTCCACGAGCTTATCCACTTCTCTCTCTCGGAATAGGCTCTGCCCGGGTGTGCCAGCTGCTCCTCGACGTCGGCCTTGCTGCCTCATCAGGGCGCTGCGGACCATCGCAATTATGGCCGCCCATCTTACTTCTTGGATCATCGTCCGATGCTCCTGGCATGACACTGCTGCATGTGCTTGTCGCCTCTTGCAGCATTCCAACCCGGCAGTCGTAGCCACCGAACTCCCGCATGTCCCTCTGTCTCTGGTGGCTTGGCTGCCCCTTTTCCGCCCTGGCTGATCGTTTGCCTTGTCTTTTGATGCACCGCCGTCTGCTCTCCTCCCAATGAGTCTGGCTTCTGTTGCTGCTGCGTCTGTCCTGTGTGCTGGCCATCTTGCGGAGTCATGCGGTTGTCTCAGTCGCCCTGCAGCAGCGAGCGCCGTCTCATCCGTATTATTGAAGAACGCAGACATCACACTGCCATCAACGACTCACTGCATCCGGGTTTTCGAGGGCCTCTGCAGATGCTCCAGCCGCGCTGCTCTCCCATTCGCCCGCACGCTTTTCTCCGCGCGGATCTTGGGTCGCACAATACCAAGCACACCCTGCTCGACGCCGCATCCCGCGCCCCCCACCATCTCACTCGTCATGATACTGCGGCTGGCCCTCACGAACCGGTCCGCAGTTGCTTGTTCACGTAGCACCGCAGCATCCTCAAGATACCCACTTCCCGCTCCCGCGCTTGTACGCACTTCAGCCTGTCCCCCCTCACCCAATCCCACGCCGGTCCGGGCTGGAGTCATTAGGCAACTGCTGCTGCATCTGTTGCCCCAAAGTGACCACCAGCAGACAGGCCCCCTCTTGCCCTGCAGCTTTCAAGCCGCAAATCCGTATCCTTGCCGTGTTCCTCCCGCCCGCCGCTCGCTACCACTGTTGCCCTTCCCTTCTCGACCATGTGCATCTCGCTAAGGATGCTCGTACATACAAGCCTGTACCTTGTACCGCTGCCTACAGCTGCTGATCCAGAACGCTCGCAGCCATTCTGTCCAATTGTGCGCCTATCTGGTGTCCGGTTGCACGAAAACTGTCCCAGACTCGCGTCATAATCCGCACTTAAGCCATCGAAGCTCTTCCATTCCTCTTCTAGAATCCTCCCCCTAATGCGTACCTGCCCTAAGACGTCATGAGCCACGTCCAGCCGTCATAGAGTTTCCTATCCGATGCGAAATGAAGCTGCTGGCCACAGCTATGAACGCGCACAGTTCGCAACCAGGAGAGAAGTTAATCGTCCAAGATCTAGAGATATGGTTATCTACAGGCAAGTGGCGTGCAACTAGATTTTGCTCGTCGCGGCGCGCCGGCACTCTGACCTTGTGACCGACCACAGCTGTCTCACGAACAGATAAACCTCCGCGCACAACTTCCAGGCACGACACAAGGAATCCAGCTTACGGTGTGCTGGAATAGTAATTTGACTTTGAGTTTTAGTCGTGATTATGTTTCCCTTAAGAGCATTGCATCGGGGTCCTTGCGGTTTTTCATGTGATTATAATATTCCGCTAAGGCTCGACTTCTCTCTCTATCTTCGCACAACGAATGAATTCTTCTCAATTGGTGAGCAGCCAGCATACCTCCTCTACGGTAGTCTCCCATGCTCATCTAATCTGATCTGTACCCGAGTGAGCTGATGTGAGAGGGATAACGCAGGAGTATGCAGGAATCAACAATAATCCAAAAGAGTCAATTATCAGAAACATTGATCCCGTCAGCATAACAGACATCATAGGCCGCCTGTGACTCTGCGCAACCTGCAGATGTGGGGGGCAATAAAGTCAGATGATGGTAAGAACGAGTGAGCGCTTCGTATGCCGTACGGTGAGTAGTCTTCTTGGATTGCTAATCCAGTAAACAGGTCGGTTGGCAGGCCTCCCACATTAACCCTTTTCTCCAGATCAGCAACAATCGGCAGAGACCGACCAGGTCTGAGCAAGCCTCATCTGTCGTCCTAAGCTGCTTTCCGCGGCCCCCGTGGCCAACACCCCCATGAGCGCGGCCGAACCAATTTCCCGGGCCTTACATATCCGCGTGGGCTCACTTGCGCCTGGCATGCCAAGCACGCACCTCGCGCCGCCTGTATTGCCCTGTTGTCTATCTGCCTCACATACTCTCTCTCGATTCCCTCCAGTCGGCCCTACATACCCCTCCCCGGTCACCTGCCTGCAGCTCGGCGACCCGCGAAGATGGGGGCCAGGGACCAGGCATCCCTACAGCCACTGATGCCTGGCACACGTTGCCTTGGCTTTGCTCTCCTGATCCCTCCCCAAGAGACTTCGCAGCCAGTAGGGACAAGATACCCTAAAAGGTCTCATCGACCGTTCACACGGGTACTCCCAAACAGACGGGCTCTCGGAAGCTCTAAAACTGCCGACTTTTTTGGAGCCTCCATTTTGACACTCCCCGCGCACCTACGACCCCCGCTTCCTGAGCTCCTGAGTAGATACCTCTTTACCGGAAATATGGGGAAATGCTCTTCCAGCGTAAGAAAGCCTACTCACTCGCGGGTTTTCGGCTAGCTGTCCCTTATTCTCCGCTTCGGCCGCACCGCGCGCAGCCGTGCTCCTTTTAACCTTTTCTTCCTTTTCGAGAGCCGAAATGGCCGGGGCGGAGGCAGCGAACGCGGCAGCAGCCGGCAGGACAAGCGAAACGACCTGTTAAAACATGCGAGCAACTTGTGTGCGTACATACATTGATCGGCTCCCTGTCGCTTGCTCATACAGGGGTTCTCTTTGTGCGACGGCTACACAACATCAAGAGGAAAATCCTTTTGTATGCGCGTCCCGCTTCCAGCCCAACCAACCCCCATCCATCCTCGTCCTGCCATTCTGCGCTCTGCACACGCACACACATCTCTCCAGCTTGTATCGAACACAGCCACTTCGTATTGTTTTTAGCGCCCACAGAGAAGAGAAACAGGCGGCCTGGGCGACACGGACGGTGCTTCTCCGCGTGAAAAGCCGCCTTTTCACATGTGCTTTCCCCCTCGTATCATCATGTAGTTCGCATTCGTATTCTGCGAATGTTTTGTCTTTCATCCGGCCGCGCCTTGCACGCAAAGGAACGCCGAGCAGCTGAGATCTGGGAAGTGTGAATTTGAAATCTGCTGTCCGCGCCGGCTCCGAGGTATGGGGGAGGGCGCATACCCAGAAAGTGGGAAGGGCTACTGCTGCTGCCGTCTTTTCTTTGCATGAGACAGAAAACGGGCGGCTGAGAGCTTGGAGGGCGGGTGCTTGAAGGCGCGTCTCCGGCTCTTCCTCTCTCTCTCTCTCTCTCTCTCTCTCTCTCTCCCTGGCTTCCGCAAATAGACACTGGGCTGTGCCTGGGTCACCCAGCTGCGGCCGCACGGCAATGCCGTCCTTTCAAAGCGCGTCGTGCTAGAGCGCACATCTTGTCGCGCGCGAGACACGTGCCTGGAGCTTGGAAAAGACACCTGATTTTCGTTCCCAACAGCATGAAATTGAAAGAAAGACGAGAAATGCAGTGAAGATCTACAGGCCCGTCTGTAGGTTCGAAGTCAAAACCGCTTCAGGAAGCAGTGGCGGTCGCGACAAGGAGTGTGTGCTCCTGCAGGAGTAAGGGGATGATGTGGCAAAGGGGCAGCAGCTGGGAAACAACGCATATGCAGCGAGTCCGTTTTGACGAATGACGATCAACCTCACAGTAGATGGTGTCCTGATGGACGAACAGATCAACTGAAACACGCGGCTGAAGGGACTGATGATGGGTCAGGGTGTGGAAAAGGGTTCGGCATCAAACGCAGATCAGAGTTCACAGGTGTTGCTGCTGCTGGCTGCTGGCTGCTGGCATGTGATCGTGCCCTTTCATGCTCCATCGTGATGCTACTCTGCAAAGCTGGCCAAAACTGGACCTGTCGGTCGCCTGAAACGCGGGCACAGCTGGGATCATGCCGGCAACCCTCATGGTGTTGCGGGCAACGCAAAGAGGGTGGTGGGTTTGAGTGCACGCTCTGCCGTGCCACCAGCTGCCGCCGCCGCCGCCGCGAACACTTCCTGATCATGGCCCCGCCGTCGTCATCGCCTGCCTCCGATCAGGCGCAGTGGGGAACTCGGGAGGCGGGCCTTGGGCTGGCGTGCAGCTGATAGGCTGAAGAGGATGCACTTCACCCCACCTCTTAGAGCAACAGTCAGAATTCAGACCATGGCCTCGAGTCACATCATCTGCCTGGGGTCTGCGAAAAGATCTAGGTCATTATCGAGATCGAATACGCCTTGCCCGCTCTACTCCTGCATGCAAACGCCTTAGCAGCAAGCGCCGATGCTTGGCCGTGACGTGCGTGGTGCTGAACCTCGATGCTACGCCTCCGCGCATTCTTTCCATTACTCCACCACTGCGTCTTGTTCTTGGTGCCAAGTATCACTGTCTGCCATGCCGATTTCCGCAATGCAAAGACTTTATACTCAGAAAAGGTATGCTGAGCGAGGGTAAGTTGCAGCATGAAATTGGCCAGAGAGTCAAGTACTTCGTATATCGTTTAGCGCATAGACGTTCCAGCAACCGTAGACGCTTGCAAAACCGCCACAAGACAAATATACTTCCGGCATTTGTACGGCTGGAACGTAGCGTCTGATCTACCAGATCAGCCCATTTTCATTTTCTTCTCACCGAAACCTTCAAACTCAGCCCGCCGTCGCCGCCGTGCCGCCGCCGCCCATATTTGACTGCCCGTCCGCTCTATCCGGGGGCCGCATTTGAAATCAGTTTCAAAGCCTCGCAGGAAAGAATTTCCGGTGGGAGAAGGAAGATAAAAACGCCCCAGCCACTCCGTGATCAATGGCCTCGGTCCGCATCCGCCTTCCCTGCCCACCCCGGTCCTTTCCCCAATTTATCTCCAACATCCTTGGTGGTGTTTGAGCGGCAGACCAATCAGGGCGCTTGGAGGACTGTAATTCCTACACTGCGTCACGCTCCCACCCACAAGTTCTTTTTCATTTCCTTTTTTTTTTTTGGGGAGGGGGGGGAGCAGCCCTGCGACGTAAAACGAACTTCATGGCCTGATGATCGGGAGGAACAATAATACCCAAGCAGTTTCAACAGAGCACTTAAGTTCTCGGCTTGGCGGAGTCCCTTAGTCATTGCACTCATTCTCCACACACTTGAGGCCATGAATGCGCTCTGCAGCGTTCCGGTTGGACGGAAGATCAAATCGTGCCGGAGTAGCGCAGCAGCTCCTTCAGCTCGGTTGAAAGAAGGGTGAGAAGAGAGGGGCTGTGGGGCTGGGCTTCGAAGAGCTTGGCCCTCTCGGGGCTGTGTATGGGTCTCCACGTGGTTAGTGTGTGCGCGTTGGACCGCGGAAGAACACTTTCCAGCTACTCCAAATAGCTCGAACCACCCGCACCCAGTTACTATAAAAGGATAGCTGTGAGGCTTAGCGATGGCGCCTTTTTTTTTTCTTTTTCTTGTCTCTTCAGGGTCAATCGTGCGCTTCGCCATGGTATTGGGTAGGAGCTCGCTGCGGCGCTAAAGTTCGCGGCGGGGCGGGATCGGCTTTGGTGTTTCTCGTGTGTTTGCTTTTTCGTCTCTCCCAATCCTGCCTTTCAGCTACCTTGCCCGCTTCCGTGCCCCACCTCCGTGGTGTCATAAGTTGAACCGGCAGTCGGCGGAAGGGGAGCAGGCCATTGGGCTTGCTACCGAGGCCGCTAAGAACAGCAAAAGAAAAAGCAAATAACGGTGTGTTGGCTAATATAGTGGAAGCCGGCTGCCTGTTCCGTCGGTACCTTCGGCAACTCGCCAGTCGACTTGATAGGGTGTAGGTCATTTTCGGACAGCCTTCCGGAAGTGAGGCGATGGTTACTTCCGCTAGTATAGACCGGCTCTCTGCAGCTCCTTTAACGTGTTTCATGATTGTAAGTCTAGATCGAACGCACCTATGCTAGCCGTGTAGCCGAGTACACTTCAAAGTGTGTCTCTATCGTGCTTGTCCATCAATGACGTCTTGTATATTTGTCGGACAGCGGACCTTGGGCGTCTTTATGAGCAATAAAAGCGTCTTATATCTCTTCCCTGGCACAAGCGTCTTCAAATCCGGAGGGAGAGATCATGAGCGCAGAAACATGTGCCTCGTTCGATGGCCGAGACTTTGCATTAATTATCGATATTCCCTCCTTTTAATTTGAAAAAAAAAAAAGAAAGAAAGGTGAAAAATAACTGCCGGTTTATAATAGACAAATGATCACCCATAATGCTGAGACCCTTGACTTTGACTGCTCAGTCTTTTTCTCAACAGATAACCTCTGGCTGAAACCAGTCATTTCCTCCATCTCAACACAATGGCAAGATGGCATTGTCATAATTCCGAAGTTTAAATAATTCCTTATCTATCAATGACATTCTGAGGGAGGAAACAGCCCGTTGTATTACTAAGGGAGCACATGCACGAGTCCGAACATCCAAGCAATATTCCATGACTATTTAAACCGGGCTATGATTGTGACATATAATCTGGAAACCTCATCGTTGATATCTCGAATGAGTCGTAAGCTTTCGTCTGCGGATATAGACAAACAATCAGAGCGCTTGTATAAGCACTAAGAATTGTCCGTTCTACGGAAGTGATTTTGCCTAGGGGTGTCTAGTCTTTTGCTTTCAATATGTTTCTGGTTTTGCTCAAGGACATATATATATACTTACGACAGCATTTAGCAGAATGCTTGTGGATGGCATGATCTCCTTTTGTGGTTTCTTTTTTCCTTTCCTTTTTTTTTTCTTTATTTTTCTTACAGAAGTACATCAATTTTTCGAGTCTCTTCTCTCTTAGCTGTCACATATCACCTACCACTAGTAAACTCGTTCAGCTTCCTTCTGGGCGCATTTGAGGCATTCAGGGGGTGGGGGGCGGTGGGGGAGTACATGTTCTTTTTAGTGCCACAGCTTTGCAGCCAGAACTCTGCTCCACGTCCCAATAAAAGAACAGTACAAGCGTCCAGAATTCAATAAATCCTCAGCACACTTGAATCTACCATTGTTATATGCTCGAAGAGACTCTTCACATAAAGACCCATTGTTGAGTGTCACGAACTGGTGTATTTTCTGATCACGCCAAAATGAGTCCTCAATTGGGTTTATTCCAGTACTTCTTTCGCCCTCAAAGGAGGCCTGAGTTGGCGTGGCGCAGTGGGTATGGTCAATCCCGTTACATTAAATCTGACCCGCCTCCTGCATAAAAGATTGCACCCATTGACACCGTCCAGCGTTCTCATCCTCCGGCTTTCACCACGCCACGACACCAATATTGGCCATATTAGGTATCACTACGTCAGATGAGCTTCAGTCGATCGCAGAGGAAACCATCCTCGCCTTCAAGGGCAGCATCGCCAGGTTAGACACATGCTCCCTCTGCTGTAAGTGCCCCACCCACTCCACATAGGCTGCCCGAGAGTGGCTGCTACTCGGATCTGATCATCCGCTGCAGCAATGATACAAAGTGCAAAGTTCACAGGAGCGTGGTCTGCACCCAATGTGAATTCTTCGCCAGAGCCATGGACGGCGACTTCACAAGTACGCCCGCCGTCGTTTGTGGTGTGCTCTCACCAGAACTATACAACAGATTGCAGATCCCATCGCCGCTGGCACCGCACATGAAATGCAGGAGCCAGCGCACTGTGCAAGAAGCCGACGGCGCCATCACGCCGAGCAGCGACCCGCCCGCCGCCGTCCGCGCACTCGCCGAGCACCTCCACTGTCCCCCGTACCCCCACGACGCCGACGACTCCGCCGCCGTCCTCTTCCCACGTCCAAGTCTACCCCGATCGGCGAGGCCTGCCCCGCTGCCGCGCCTGAAGGCGCTGGAAGGCACACAGAGTCACCGATGCCGTCAGCTGCAAACGTCGACACCATGGTGCTGGCGCATGCCATCAAGGATATCTACGAGGCGACGTCCACCAGCGACCGCACGCGTCGCGATGCCGCGCGCGGAATCGCGAGGAAGAGGCTGGGCGAGTTGATGGAGGACGAAGTGTTTATGCGGAAGATGGAGGAGGTCGACGCCTTTGTCATGCTGCTCTCGAGGGGTCCTTTTGGGAGAAGCTCGGGAAGATCAAGAAGAAGAAGAAGAAGAAGAAGAAGAAGAAGCAGAAGCAACAGCAGTCGCAGCACACGTGTCCGCCCCGGTTCGTGATTGCTCGCCACTCGTCGCAACTCGATTAGTTTAGAGTTGAGAATTACGACGGGGAAGTTAGGGGAATGTATTCTTCCGGGGAAGTCTGCATGATTGGGAAGGGGGGGTGGACTAGTGGGATCTTAGAGAGGGCCAGGGCCTTTTGCTTTTTCAGGAGCTTGCAGAAGGCTTCCAACTCTGTAGGCAAGGTATGGCAGAGGTGGGGAAACCTTCTGAACTTGATTTTGCCTCCATAATCCAAAGGGTTAGGTGCCATGGAATACGGGGTCATGAAACTTAATGGCTGGCTGGTTCTTGAAACCTTACTTGACACTCGAATATGCACACTTTTATTGCTTTGGCTCAACTCACCCTTCTATCCCGTTCACGCAGTGTTTCCTTTTTCAGATAATCTTCTTGATATCCGATTTCCACTAGGGAGTCTAATAGTTCCCGCCATCATTACTGCAGAAAACAGGAGCGAGGAGTACCTAACCAGACCTTCACCGCTCCCGTTTTATAATTTCAGCAAACGAGAGTGACATTGTCGTCCACACTTGGAATGAAACCTCCTTCATTAGTACCATGGCTGCTACAGTGTTTGCCATGCCTCACTAGCTCAGTCTCCTCCACTCAGCTGTTTTCACAGGGCATCGATCCCCCTCGACCAAGGAAAGCGAGATGGCCGTTCAATCAGAGAAATTGCGGCATCAAAAGATTGGGAATGGGGTAAGATGCATAAAATTCAAACAGCGAGAAAAAGACAAAAGAAAAACGTTGATCGGATATAAAACACGTTTCTCAAAAAAAAAAAAAGAAAGTGGTAGTATATATCTTTCTGCGCATTGTCTCCCTCATCAAAAGGAGGAAGAGGAGAGAGAAAGAGTTACGATTATAGGGAGCAAAATATCTGCGTCTGTGAGAGTGGGTCTGTGTGTGTGTTTTTGGGTTCATCATGGCCTTTCATCATCAGTCCGTCCATCCGTACCATGCCGTCCACCGATTCCGAAAGTAAAAAAAAAAAAGAATCCCATCCCTCAGTTCCGCTCTGTAAACCGGACTTCAATAATTCCATCCATCTACCGCCGATCCCAAATTCTCAACATCACCGTCCCTCTTTCCTCACCCCTCACCATCTTCCCTCCACCACCAAATCCGCGAAAACCTCTCCCATCTCATCTCCATCAACCACCTCGTCCCTCTTGTCAGACACATCTCTTCCGATCCAATCCTACAACTCATCCCTCGCCTTTCTCGTCGCCTCCGCTGCCTTCCCGCCCACCGCACCCGCCGCTTCCTCGACCTTCTTCCTCGCCTCCTCCAACTGCTCGCTTGCGCCCTCCCCCGCCACTGCCGCGTAATCCCTTAGTCTCGCTCTCGCACTCTCCACCACCTCCTGCAGCCGACTCGTCGCGCTCTCCAGCGCGCCCTGCTGGGGTCCGTACACCGCCTCACTGACGCGACTAGCAGCAGCCGCGTAGCCATCGCCAACCGCATCGCTGACGGCCGCTGCACGGTCGCCCGCGGCAGCAAGATTCTCGGCAGCGGCGCTGGACACGGCGGCGGAGAGGGACGAGTAGACGCTGGCGGCAGTGGCGGTGGCGGCCTCGACGGAGCCGGTCGGGGTGCCGTAGATGGCGACCGAGATGGCGTGCTGGGCCGACGAGGCGACGTCGGCGAGGGAGCTCTGAGCGGCCTCGGCGTAGCCGGGCTGGGTACCATAGACGGCTTTGCTGGCCTTAGAGGATGCGGAGCTGTAGGCGCTGCTGGCGGCGTCACTGGCCTTCTCGTAGGCGTTCTTTTCCGTTCCGTAAACTTGAATGCGTACGGCGTCGACGGCAGCGTTGATCTGGTCATTGGCGGAATCGAGGATAGCTTCGAGAGTGACTGGAGGCGTGAAGACGGAGGAGACGACCGAAGAGGCAGACTCGTAAGCCTCATTAGCGTATGATGATGCGGATGATGCCACGGCCGGATATCCAGTGTAGTATGCGGAGCTGAAGCGACTCATCACGCTCTCAGTGAAGGCGGGCTCTTTACCCACAAGAAGCTCGGAGACTAGTGATTGGACAGCATCATACTGAGCAGCAGCGGCATCAGTAGCCTGGGCTCCATATATACCGGCTTGTGAGTAGAGAGACTCGGCCCAGGGGGTTGGTTGACCATAAACCTGCTCGCTAGCCTTAGAAACCAACGCTTCCCAATTCTGTGCCGCCTGAGAAGCAACAGAGTCGCTCCACGGAGTCTCCGAGCCAATAACACCAGAGCTTGCAGCAGAAGCCAAAGACTCGGCTTTCTCTGAAGCGGCTGAAGCGGCGGACTTGAAGGCGCCAGTCGAAGTCCCATAGATGGCGCTGCTTGCCTGTGCTGACGCAGCAGAGAAAGAAGCAGCTGCAGCTGAGACAGCAGCATCATATTGGGAAGATGCTGAGTCAAGAACGCTTTGTGCTGGAGCCTTGCTAGCCTTGCCAGCAAGGGAACTGGCAGAAGAAAGGACATCTTGAAGGTGGCTTGACGCTGCAGCGACTGCAGCAGTGTACTGGCTTTGTGCAGCATCTGCGTAACTCTGATACGCGGGAGTAGGCGTACCATAGATAGCAGTTGAAGCAGCGTCCAGAAATTCGGAGTAGCGTGCATGAGCAAGACCAATGCCCTCGTAGTAGCGCCTTTGAGCTTCGGCGATGTACTGTTGGTGGACGGGAGTTGGCTGAGCACCAACAGCAATTTTAGCGTTCGTAAATCTAAATATTTATCAGCTCGTCGTGTATGAGAATTGCGACAGCTGAACTTACTGAGCAGATGCCGCACTTAACCCTTCCTGGAGGCGAGAAGAAGCGATCGATGAGACAGACTCCCACGCGCCTTGAGTTGGGCGCGCGGCGTAGCTTTTGACCGAATCCGTGTACTTGAGAGCATCTTGCAGCTTGACGCTGGCAGCAGAGAGGGAAGATGAATATGCCTCGGTGACGGAGGAAAGAGCCTCTTCGTGAACAGGTTTTGGAGTTCCAGAGATCTGTGCAGAAACAGCGGACTTGGCCTGGTCATACTGATCTTGCGCAAGCTTGAGAGCCGAGTCGTATTGAGCACTGGCTTGGGCACGGAGAGACTCAATTACGGGGGTTGGAGTACCATAGATAGCATAAGATGCCGCAGTTACGGCTTGAGCGTACTTGTCCGATGCCACGCTCACGACGCTCTCAGCGGAGCCCTGCTCAGGTCCATAGAGGACGCTGGAGGCAGCCGCCATAGCCCTGGCGTACTGTTCGCTGGCCAGCGAGGTTGCAGACTCAACAGAGCCCTGCGTTGGCGTTGGCTTCAATATGGCCTCACTGATTGCTCTGGTAAGTTCAGCAGCGCGGTCACCAGCCTCGCTTACCATGCTCTGAATCTTCTCCGAATAGGTCTCGTCGTCAGAGTCGTCAATCTCATCCTCGAAGACGATTTGCTTGGCCTCAACAATGACTTGAGCCATGGCACCTCCCCAAACCTTCTTGAATGATTCAGTTGAGTCAGCAGCTGCCTCGGAAACCATAGAAGACGCAGAGTCAACGCTCGAAGATACCTCTGAGGCTACGGATTCTGCAAGAGTGGTAGAGCTGCCAACGATAGCTTCACTGGCCTGTGAGGCGACCGATTCGTAAACGGGAGTCTCAGAACCGATCACGGCTTCACTGGCCTTGGAAGCGATCGACTCGTAAGCCGGGGTCTCCGAACCAACAACCGCCTTACTAGCCTTGGAGGCAATAGACTGGGGAGGGGGAGCAGGAGAACCAAGCACAGCTTGGTTGGCCTGGTCTTTCTTGAACTTGGCCGCAGAAACAACACTTTGAGCAGCTTCTCCCGCGCTTGCGCTTGCCTCGGAGGCTCTTGAGCTGGCTACAGAAGAAATGCTGTCCGTAGCATCTTGGGTACCGAGAACAGCTTCGGAAGCCTTGGTTGCAGCCTTCTCCGCAACACCAGCTTCAGTGCCAATGACAGATTCGCTGATCTTGATGCTAGCATCCTTCGCTTGGTCGCTGACAGCAGCTGCGGCGTCGTGGGCACTGCTAGATGCTTTAGAAGCGATTGGCTCGGCCGTACCCTGAGAAGCCCCCGCAACAGCTTCGCTGGCGTCGCTGACTGCTCCCTTGATGGCGTTTTTGGCTCTGCGAGCCGCCTCGACAGCAGCAGCGGGGACAGCCGTTGACGAAAAGTCATCAGAGGCGTCATGAGTGTAAAGCTTAAAGCGGGCAACCTCCTTCAGGCGGACCAGCTCCTTAGCAGCCTCCTCAGCCACGGCCATACCGGTTTCCTCAATCTTGACACCTTCTTCTCTGGCAGTTGCAAATCCGGGGTGTTCATAAGCAACAGCCTGGACCTCTCTGCGCCATTCGTCGAAAGTCTTCTTCAAGGCGTGATACTTGGTCCAGTCCTTGTACGTGACACCATCCATCCAGGCCCAACGCATACCAATCTCCTGCAGACCGAGATCCCTGATATGGTCGATGACTTCAAGAGTAGAGTCAGTGGCAGAAGTGATGAGATGGAACGTTTCGCGATCATAGCTTTGTTTCCACGCGCGGACTGCCTGGGCCTTTTCCTTGATGGCTTGGCCGGCAGAGCGGACAGAACCCATCAGACTCCCGTAAGTGGCCTCAATCTCATCCTCATCCGCTTCGTCTGAGAGAGATTCAACAGCCTTAATGATGTTGGACTTGATGTCCTTAAGCTGCGACGCCACAGTCTCCTCCAGCTGGACGACGAAAGCCTGACCAACACCCTTGGCCTGGCTTTCTACCTGATGATCGGTGATTTCCTTCACACGCTCTTCGAGGTCCTCGGCGCCCTTGTCAGCCGCCTTGGCGAACTTCTCTTGCCACGTCCTAAGGTCCGTTGCGATTTGCTCTTGGACGTCGGATTTGGAGGCTTTGGCCGCGGATTCGGTGGAGCTGCTGGAAGCGGTGGATGCAGAGGTTTCTGCTGTGGCCGAGGCAGCGACTGAGGAAGACACAGAAGATGCACTAGAAGCTACTGAAGACATGGAAGAGGAGCTAAAAGGATTGTTAGCATTGCTAGCGTGGAAAAGTTGGAGGGAGCTTACACATCCACGGACTCAGCCGCAGCCTCAATTTTCTTGCCGTCCTTGTAGCGGCCTAGTCTCTCCTTGATTCTCATAAGCTGAGGCTCGACGTTGTCTCCGTACAGGATCCTGAGCTGTGGCCAGACCTGGCGGAACAGGAAATTTCCAACAGCAGAAGCACCCCAGCGGGCATATGGATAGCCGACATCAACGGCATAATAGCGTCCTTGAGCATAGGCATTCCGAGCATGGGGAAGCACCACATCGTATGCGGGGAGGACCTTGGAGCTGTATGCGTCACCCACAACGGAGGATGCTTGGTCGTAGTAGGGAGCGGCAGCTGCAGACAGCTTCTCGACATGAGGAGCGAGAGCAGCGTCGTATTGTGCCTTTGCCTGGGTCTGAGCGACTTGGAGCTGGGGCTTCAGCGTCTTCTCCCACTGGGCCAGAGCGAGGTCCCGGGCCTGGGCGACGCGCGGAGCCCCGTAGGACTGATATGTGTGCTTGGCAAAGTGGGCCGAGGGCGTGTAGATTTGTTCGTTGAAGCGGTCGACGTAGGGCTGGGCCTTTTCGACGTGGGGAGCAAGGTAGGTGTTGTAGTAGGGCTCAACGTAGGGTGCGGCACGCGATTGCACGGTCAGGTATGGCTTGCACAGCTTGGGCGAGTCGTCGGACAGATCGTGGAGGGACCTAGGACAGCGGAAGAGCATGGTAATGATGACATACCACACCGACACGCTTGAAAACGAGGTCAGCGCAAAAGGCGTGGTGTGGCTGGAGCCAGGGAACTCACCGGACAGCATTGCTGAGGAGCCATGGCACGAAGCCGCGGCGGGCGGGTTGGCGGGACTTTGGTGCGCGAGCGACGGAGCCGTTCATGTCTTTGGGGTCTCGCAGGTCGCTGGCGGCGTTCTTCGGCCTTTTGACATGGCCGTTGGTGGAGGCGGCCATGGCGAGGCAGCTGGTGGAGGCGCGTGCTTTGCTTGATCAGCGCGCCGCAGTCCGTGCTGGGCGGTGGGCGATGCTTCAGAGCTGCTGCACGATGCCGCAGCGGGAGAGTCACGACGAGACGGGAGGCAGGCCGTGAAGCTGGCAGCAGGAGGCAGATGGGATGGAGGAGAGAGGGTTATCGGGTCTGGGTCTGGGTCTGCCCGTCTGTCTGTCGCACACACACACACACCCACCGAAGGCTGGCGACAGGATTCAAGCTATGGGATGGGCCAAGCATTCACGTCATAGGCCTGCAACTCCTGCGAACTTGCCTCCCAGCTCGCAGATCACCTCACTATCAAGCCAGATCGCGACCTGCAGGGCCAATGCAAGTGGCTGCCTATCGCCGGACGAGCAGGCCAGCGACATTGCAGGTGCTGCGGGCGCTTCTTCTTGCCTCGGCCATGAAACAAAGCTGCGACCTGACGGCATGTGGTCTTGCCGCACGTCTCTGGAGCTGTTCATGCTGCGGAAATGCCGCTGCAGCTGCTGCGCGCGATGCGCTGCGGTGCGCATGCGCTCGTGATGCGTAGGTCTCTCGAGCAATGTGCCGCCCGATCTCGTCGCCCGTCTTCTGTCCAAGTGCTCCCGTCGTATGGTGTCGTGCCGCCTGCGTGTCTCCGGCTTTGATGTCGGTGGCTTTCATCCGCGATCACGTGACCTCAACTTCTCCCTCGTCCGCCCGGCCGTTGATTCCGCGGGCGCGCTGACCCTCCGCGCGCCGCAGACACAGACCGCAAGCTCCCTGCACGTTCGCCGCAACCTCCCCGCAACCTCCAAGGCTCCGCCACCAAGCACCACCTGTCGCAGCTTTCTTTTTCCTGCCACCTCTTCCGGCCTTATCCAGATCCACCTAATCTGACTCTCCTTCTTCGTGCGCTGAGATGATTCCCTAGGCGCCTCATTCACCGCCGGCGTTAAAGCCATTATCCCTCTCAAGAACCGCCTAAGCTCCGCGCATCGCCTGTCCCCCCGGCTAGCAGTCCGAGTTCCTGCGCCTGTCGTCAGCCGTGCCGAGCATCATGGCTTCTGCCGACGGCCTCCCGCCGGCCATGCCGTCCGCCACTGGCCGCGACGTTATGAACGACCCCGAATTCGATCCATCAAGAAACTCCGCAACCTCCGAGAAGGGTGATGATGTGGACACTTGCAGGATATGTCGCGGCGAAGGCACAAAGGAGGAACCGCTGTTCTATCCGTGCAAATGCAGCGGGAGCATCAAATTTGTGCACCAGGACTGCCTGATGGAATGGCTTTCGCACTCCCAGAAGAAGCACTGCGAGCTGTGCAAGACGCCCTTCCGCTTCACCAAGCTCTACCATCCGCAGATGCCCAGCACTCTGCCCACCGCTGTGTTTTTGCAGAGAGCTGTCGTACATGTGCTCAAGCACCTGATGACGTGGTGTCGCGGGCTCTTGGTCGGCTCAGTATGGCTGCTGTGGCTGCCCTGGTGTATGAGAGTCATCTGGCGCGCTCTCTTCTGGTGTGGTGACGGTGGCTTCGCTGGAGATCTGCACCGCGTCTCCAACTACCATCGTCGCTTCGTCGCCTCTACCACTTCTGCTTCCGCCAGTGCTGCTTCTACCAACGCCACCCCTTTTGACGTCTCCGGCATGCCAGCTACATTCGCGATAAACACGAGTGCAGGCGTCCTGGTCAAAAAGTTTCTCTTCGGCCTCGGTCCCTTTCCAGACTTCTTTAATGCTTCTTTCACAAACTCCACCGACAATGTCACCATCTCCCAGACCATATCCCTGCGGCAAACTTCGCTACTTTCCGACGTCTCTTTCCTCAAATCTTTGACATCCCATCCCTCGATAAACCGCTTGATCCTGGACATCATCGAGGGTCAAATCATTACCGTCCTAGTCGTCATCGCTTTCATCCTGATCTTCCTCATCCGCGAATGGGTTGTACAACAGCAACCCGTCATAAACGTAGCTGCCATGCAGCCCATCAACGATCCTCCGCCTCGGGCCGAGCCAGCCCAGGATCCTGACGAAGACGCTGCTGAAGAGCAAGAGATGCCAGGTCTTCCGGAAGCTGACGATAGCACTGGTGAAGATGACCGTTTTAGCGATGCCTCAGACGACTCACTCGAGCCGTTCGCGGATATCGACCTGCCGGTTCGCCAAGACCGTCCCGAATTCGACGCAGAGTTGCCCGAAGCTGCTCAAGGCACGCTCGACAGCATTCCCGACAGTGACATTCGCAGGGCCGTTGCACACTCCCAGCTGGACAAAGTAGCCGCGCTCGTCGCCCAAAGAGATGTCCTCGCTCAGAAGGTTATCAGAAGAGAGCTGTTCATCTGGCTAGAGGTGATCAGTGCCAGGGTAGCAAAAGGCCCGCAGGAACAAGCTCAAGAGAAATGGGAAGAGTTGCGAGATTGGGCAAAGGAACTTGAGCATGTTTTTGAGGGCGCGTCTCAACAAAGTCGTCTTAAGCCGTTACTCTTCGACCCTCAAGGATTCGAGAAATCTTTCCATGGGAACGGAAGCACGTCCGATGGACTTGGCCCCGCGGGCGCCTTCGATGATGACGATGGAGAAGAGCAGCTGGAAGGCTCCAGTCAACAAAGACCCGTCATGCCTGAAAGAGGGCAGTCGTTCTTGGCGACGGAAATCCAACGCGATCTGGAAGAGGCAACACGAAGCTTTACTTCATTGCCAGGCACCACTGAAGAGCAAGCCACTGAGTTGGATGGCGAACGTAACAGTGACAAGAGCGAGGGAAGCTGGCAGCAAATAAATGACTCGGATGTTGAGGTTAAAAACCAACTTACCCCAGAATCCACACCAACAGACACCCTCGAAAGCACAGACCACCAGGACCCTGAAAACGGGGAGGGTCCTAGCTCCACCGAAGCTCGCACGTTGGACGATCAAGCCCAGGACCTCGCCTCGGACGAAGATGTGAACACGCCTGCATCTGACGATGCCCAGGCATCAACCGAGAACACCGTCGTCCCGAATCATGCACTGTTTCAGGACGTGCCCGAATCAGCTGAGCTGCAAGCCCGTCAACACCAATTACCCGCTGACGCTAGCCTGTGGGACCGTATCTACTACTGGCTGTGGGGTGATATCGTTCTCGCAGATGACGACGGTACTCCCGGCGCTAATGAAGAGCACGTCGTCCAGAACTTGGCAGATGAGGCGCCTTTCGTACAGAGAGATGCAATCATCGGTGACGGCTTCGACGACGCCGATGCTCCTCGCGACCCTGAAGTGGCTGCTGCCGCGGCACAGGCTGGCATTGACATCATGGATCAAGATGCGGTCGAAGATGCTGAAGACCTTGAGGGTATCATGGAGCTGATTGGAATGCAAGGACCGCTTGTTGGGCTTTTCCAGAACGCGCTTTTCAGTGCGGTCCTCATATCTGCCACCGTAGCCGTGGCCGTGTGGATCCCTTACCTTTGGGGTAAAGTGGTCCTGCTGTCCTTAGGTCGACCTGTCTGGCTATTCCTAAAGCTACCGCTTCGAATTCTCTCAGTCACTGCGGACTTCATCGTCGACTCAGTGCTGTTCCTTGGCGCAGCAGCCGTCTATTGGTCTATCTTCGTGCTTCGTCTGGTGCTTCCGTTCATTGGCTCGCACAAATCTCTCGATTCGGCCGCTTCATCCACTCAGACAGTCGCTGAGTCCGCGATTGAGCGAGTCTCGAAGCTATTCACAATCGCCGGTACGAGTATGAACTCGGATTATCTCCATTTATCAATAAGCTCCCATGCTGCGCTACGCTCACTACAGAAGGCGTTTAGTGAGTGGGTATCCTTGATCTGGACAGCTGTCACAGACATTTTTAGCAGAGCGACATCCATGGAATCATTCTCTGCCGTCTCTGCCATCGGCCGATTCTTTGATTCCGTCTTGCAACTGGTCACCTCAATGTTCGGCAGTTTCCGTGCTTCTTTACCGACTATTTCAACGACGAATGGGCTGTCCTTGAGGCTTGACGCAGGGAGTGTCACAGTGCCGGCCGTGGATCCTACCTTTGAGTACTGGACAACCAGCGACCGCGTCATTGCAATCCTGGCTGGTTACATTTTCTTCGCCGTGGCCGGTGGGTTATACTTGAAGCGAGGCACACCATTTACCACGTCAGCAAATGGCCGTCGGGTGGAAGGAGTCATCTCGGACATCCTGCAACAAGCGGGAGGTGTGCTCAAAGTAATCCTGATAATCAGCATCGAGATGATTGCCTTCCCACTTTACTGCGGCATTCTTCTCGACGGAGCATTGCTACCTCTATTTGAACAAGCCACAGTCTCTTCGCGGATTGACTTTGCGCGCAGTTCTCCCTGGACTGCCGGCTTCGTCCATTGGTTTGTTGGCACTTGCTACATGTTCCATTTCGCTCTCTTCGTATCCATGTGCCGAAAGATCATGCGGACTGGCGTTCTCTACTTTATTAGGGATCCTGATGACCCAACGTTCCACCCAGTCCGAGACGTACTTGAGCGGAGCGTTACAGGCCAGTTGCGTAAAATCGCCTTTAGTGCCTTCGTCTACGGTGCGTTAGTCATCTGTTGCCTAGGTGGAGTGGTTTGGAGCCTCTACTACGGCTTTGACGGCGTACTGCCGATCCATTGGGCAACGAATGACCCATCGATGGAGTTTCCCCTGGACTTGCTCTTCTTCAATTTCCTTACACCGCTTGTTATCAAGCTCTTCAAGCCCAGCGATGGTCTCCACGAGATGTATCAATGGTGGTTCCGGAAGTGTGCCCGCGCCCTTAGACTCTCCGATTTCTTGTTTGGAGAGAAGAAACCAGATGAGCGGGGCCGACACGTAAGGCGAACCTGGTCAGCCTGGTTTCAGCGGAAACACGGCAACGTCGACGAACCTGTGATCGGTCATGATCGTCAGATACTGGTCGAGGATCGTAACACCGAAGTATACTTCCTATTCGACGGAAAGTATGTACGCGCACCCGCATCAGACCAGGTTCGCATCCGCAGAGGACAAAGTGTATTTGTCGATGTTGATGTCTTTGACAACCGGCTGGACGGTAAGGCTGAGGACGACCCGATCCATGGCAAGGACTCTGGCTTGACTGAAACTGTCTATATTCCACCATACTTCCGTTTCCGCATCTGCCTATTCGTCGTGGCGATTTGGCTGTTTGCAGCAGCGACTGGTGTTGGTGTGACTGTCATCCCTCTACTCTTTGGTCGCCGTTTGTTCGCGCAGTTCATGCCGGAAGGCTCGCACATCAACGACATTTATGCCTTTTCTGTCGGCGTCTACATCCTTGGCGCCGTCGCTTATGGCCTCTTCCACCTGCGCAATATCTTCAAATTCATGTCGGACTCCGTCAGGCACCCCTTCAACGCCACATACTCGACCCTCTCCATCCTGGGCGGCTATGCCAAGCAGGCCGCATCCGTCGCCTACGTGTACGGCGCTCTCATCCTTGTCCTTCCGGTGCTCTTCGCCATCTTTCTCGAGTTCTACGTCCTCATCCCGCTGCACGCCTACCTCGGTCCCGGCGAGACGCACGTCATTCACATCATCCAGGACTGGACGCTCGGCTTCCTCTACGCCCGCATAGCCGCCCGCATCCTCCTGTGGAATCCGCGCTCACTCATCTCGCGCGCCCTTCAGGCCGTCGTCCGCGATGGGTACCTCCATCCCAATGCTCGCCTCGCTACCCGCGCTTTCGTCCTCCCCGTCGCCGTCTTCTTCGCCTCTACCTTACTTTTGCCGCTCGTCGCTGCTCAGTTGGCTAATTCCACCTGGTATGCGAGCGCGGACGAGGAGACGAAGATGAAAGTATATACGCTCGTGTATCCGCTCGCATTGGGCGTGGGCCTGAGTGCCTGGGTGGCTTGGTGCGCCGTCTGCGCGACAGAGCGGTGGAGGCAGAGGATTAAGGATGAGGTGTATTTGATTGGGGAGCGCCTGCATAATTTAGGAGAGAGGAGGGCTGGTGCGGGGGTCGTGAGTGCAGTGGCGAGTTCGCAAGGGGTGGGGATGGCGTAGAGAGGTAGAGAAGGGAGAATTGTGAGGTAATTGTGGCTGTTTGAGAGCTTGATGGAGGATGGAACGTGTGCGGTCATGGGTTGGGAATGTAGAAGTGCCCCTTTTGATTAACGAAGGCGTTGGTGATTGTGGGAGATGGGAATCGTCATGGTTTGCATGGGTATAGCTCCTGGGTATTCGGGAGGACGATAGAATGCTTTGCTTTTGTGCTGTTTGTTTCTGAGAAGTGGGCTCCTCTTGCTATTCCCCCGTGAGCGAAGCTTTTCTTTTCTGTTTCGCGCTAGCTGTGTGGCTTCTAATAGCTTTCTTGTGTGAATTGTAGATGGAAAGAAGTTCAGGGTGCTGACCTTATTATTATTATTATATGGTGAGAGGATGAGGACTAATCTGTACGTCGCGGTTGGCGGCAATGTGCAATGCTGCTGTTTGGTGTGCCTTTTGACTAACAAGCGCTGAGAGTTGACAATCGTGATCCGCTGCCTTCCAATCATGCTTTGGCTCAAAGTCTCGGAGATCCCAGTGCTGCTGGCAATGCTGCCTTGGGTATCAAGGGCGAAGGGGTGTGAGAGGGTGGAGTAAAGGTAAGCTCTTTGGGCAGAACGGATAGGGATAATAGACAGCAGGTGGCATATCATTAGGGTCGTGGAATGGCTGTGACCCTTAAGTTTGGCCCGTGGGGTATGAAGCGCGCTGAATCACACTCACAGTGCGGATGTGGCCACAGAACAACAACAGTAACGCACAGTCCTTTCCCCAATATTTTCCAGTTTTGTCGGAGAAGCCGGCAATCAATATCGTAGTCGAACGCAGTCCGAAGGCAAATAGAAGTTTCCATGTCCTCCTCCACCGCCCCCTCTCCCACTCCAAACAACAACAACCAAAATTCGCTAACCCCTTAGGGTCGAGTGTCTGCCAACTTCATACCACCCTCATCCATGGGAGTTGAAACAGTCAGCCGGGTGTGTTTGAGCGGGAATATTCACAACCTCGGTGGTTCAGTCGTTCCCACTAGCGCCACACAGTTTGACCTCCCTATCCTTGGCACCCATCTGAATGTCCCCTCCTCCAGCCTGGCCGACTCCCTTGCCGCCCGTCTCTTTTCTTGCCATCGCTGTACAGGAGCTTTGAGGAAGTTCTTCCACAGGCTGCGGCCGACGAGAGCGAAGAGTATGAGAGCGACTATCACTCCAATAACGCTGATTGCGAAAATTCCGTTGCGCGTTTCTTCCTCTATCATCGTAGCGACATAATTTTCCGAGGCATAGAGGGGCCACAAGGAAAGTCCGAAAATATACATAGCTGGCTCTTGGGAGTCGATTCTTGGTTTACTTTGCGTTTCGGTATTCCGGCGGCGGTTGCAGAGGTTTGTAGAGGTGATGGTGGGCGTTTGTGAGGATAAAATAAGCTGCGGAGACAGAAATTTCAGAGCGAGTTCGTTGCAAGACTCACTTTATTTGAAGGCGGTTGACACAATCTGGATGGCGACAGGCTTTTTAAATCTTGGAGTGTGAGGGTCTTGGACTTTTGTCGGGGTTCAGGGAGTACTTTCAACCACATCATGGCCCTTGGTCAGTGACGGGCAGCAGCGCTAGCACGAACCATTCTCTTGCCCATTTCTGAGAGCACATTAATTCTAAACATGGATAACTAAAGCAAGGATCTGAATGTGGCTGAGGATAGAGCCTCGATTTGCGCTAAATTCAAACATCAATGAAAGGAGAAGCATCTATGAGCTCAGTACTTAGACATTGCCACCAATATCTTATTGTGGTGATGGATATTCCCGTTGTCGGTTTTGTGAGTCTAAATAAACCTCGGCAGAAGCCTGCAGGCTGCGAGCGAAGCGCATAGCATCAAAAGAATGAAGCAATGTTTGCCGTGCCAAAATGAGGTGAAACCTCACATAAACATATCTGATAAGTAACGGGTGTTGAGTGTGTAGAGTGCGGTTGGAATGCCTCGGCCGCATCGTGTGGCAGAAAAGAACCAAAAGAGAGACCTTTAAACTTGCCATAATGCCATGGTGATATGTGGCCCATATTGTCAGGTGAGACGCTACATGGATGTTCTGTTATCCGACGGCCTCTGAGCTGGCAGGTGCTTTTGGGGCCGTCCTAAGGGCGCTATCACAAATCAATACATCTGCAGAGCATCGTTCACGTTTCACAGTGACCTGAAGCTTGGCCTTTTTAGTCAGAAAGATCTTTACAGAAGCCACCGTGGGCTGGAATTTCCTTGGAATGGCTTGACTCTGAGCAGAGTACCCGCCCATTCGGTTCATTTTGTCTGGTTGCTTTAGTTATATAAAGTCGTGCTCCTCCTCCAGTCCTCAGCTTCAACACTGCCACACCATTTGACCACACAGTCAACCTGATGCCGCACCGAAGCACATAAAGATAGACAAAGATGTCAAAGCTCACCTGCAAAGAGGAGTTCTACTTGTAAGTACTATTGGAAGCCATAATTCTCATCACCTGTTCAATCACCGAGGTAGTTACTAATAACCTACAGCTATGAAGAGTGGAAGGACGTGAGGGTTGGTCTTGCTGATGGAACGGAAGTAAAGGTTGACCGCACCATCCTGGGCGAGCAGTGCAAGTTCTCTGCCAAGATGCTGAAGCGCGGCGCCTTCAAGGTGAGTCTCTGCAGCCAATTTTCACCACTTCAGTCTGTACCTGCGATTGCGTTTCCGGTTGTGGCTGATTCCTTCTCTGTCTCACCCAGGAAGGCATCACGGGGTTCATAGATATGTCCCAGTATGAGCCTTCCGCAGTGCGCGCTCTCACTAAACTCCTCTACTTCGACGACTACTTCCCAGAGGATGACCTTGAGATCCCCGAGATGCTTCACTTTCATGTCGAGGTGTACGGCTTTGCGAAGTTCATCATGGCTGCTGTTCTGGCGGAGAAGTCCCGCGAGAAGATCATGGAAATCTTGAAGCAGTCTTGGGAGGAGGTGCTTTCGGTTCTCCCGGCGACCCTGGGCGACCTCTACGACACGACGAACGGCCCCGATCTCCTTGATCTCGAGCATGATCTCCTCGAATTTGCCTTAGAACACCAAGACATCATACTTGAGGGACAGATCAACGCGGAAATGATGGAACTTGCTCACAAGTTCATGGGCAAGTTCCTCAAGGAAATTGCTCGGCAGAACAACGAGAAGGAAGAGAAACTCTGTGAGGCTGAGAGACGCATCCGTTCGATCGAGGCTCGCTACAAGTGGACCTTTAAGCAGCAAAAGTCTCGCATCAGGTCTCTGAAGGCTCAAGTACCGGTGAAGGAAACGTACAGGTGCCCGCGGTGCGAGAACATCATTGAGCTTGTCATGCCGGAACGCCAGGCGCCGGTTGCCTGCTACCGCTGCAGGGCCTCTCGCGTTCCTACTTCCTGGAAGCGCTACTTGCGGGATTAAGGCGGTGGCATATCTGGTTCGATAAGGCGGTGCAGAGACGGGCTGGACAGCTACTCAGTGCAAATTTCATGTGTGCTACGTGCTCCAACTTTGGGGGGAAAGTCGGTGGGAAGAAGTCCATCAGGTTGATAATCATCATTCAAAAACCATGAAATGTGCCGAAGAGGCCAGTTGAATCACTGCGATGCGCCGAGGCGCACACCACGTCGTCTCTATGGTATATGACATCCCATGACTCCAGACGCGCGCCGCAGCCAACCTCGCAATCATCTTCCAGAGCCCTGAGGCGTGCAGCCCTGCCTGATGTGCAAATGGAAAATGTGAATGAGTTCGTTGCAAGGGCTGGAGACGCATTGAGGTTAGTTGGAGTTTACTGTTGTTGCGCGAGGCCATTGAACGCTTTAGGTCTGCACGTGCAATTGTGTGACCATGCAATCAACACATGATTGACAGCATCTGCGTCTGAATGACTGCTTCAACCAGGGCTCGCATTTCATGAAGCTCAGAGGGTCTTCCATTTCACAGGGTGAGGGATACCATCAGAAAGGGATGATTGCATGAGTTCGGAACGCCGGATGTTAAAAACGCTTGGAATGATTTCAACAATACGGCTTAAAGAGGAATATCCTCCCCCACTTTCTTCTTCTTCTTTTTTTTTTTGGCAACCTAAGCCTACCCAATTATGTTGGTCGAACCGACCAAGTGTCAACCTTGAACTCCAGCGACCCGTTCGCTTTGGCTCTGTATGGATCCAGATAAGCTAGTAGGCCTGGAGTGGACCCTTCGATGTTGTATACACGCAGCAATATGTATACTTCTGACGCGAGAATCCCGGGTTTCAGCGTCAATTTGTTCATCTGCCAAAGAGAAAGTTCAATATGAGCGATTATCACAGGTATACAGTGGACTTACGCGTTTGAACTGTGTCCAGCTCATGTAGAACGGCTCATCGAATTTCCCTGTGGTGGTTTTGACCTCCAAGTAGTATGTGGCATTCGACGAGACCGAATCTTCCGGGTCCAGGTGGCCGAGGAGGCGAAGTTCGTTCCGGAACCAGCCTTCCTTGTCTTCATACACGATGTCTGACGTCTCAGATCCGATCCAGGGGCTGATGTCGTGATATTTATGGCTTGCTTGGACTTCTTTTCGTATCGTGCTCCTCCAGTTTCCGATATCAAACCGTGGTAGCCCCATAGCAAGAAGCCTCTCGAAAGCCTGAGGTGCGTTTCTGGCATTAACGTTTTGTGCTGTGGAGTGAACGTATGGAAACTCACAAAAAGCTCTCCCGCAGCACCAACTTTTCTATCCCGGTCCGGTGAGCGGGGCCCAAAAACTTTGGTTGCGACTTCATCCGATATCTGCAAAGGGGCTTGCCCCTTCCTTGGAAATACTTGCCCCAAGATACCTGCTCTTGCCTTTGTAATAATCGTGTCTAATAGTGTTCCGTAAGTACTACCCGACCCTGACTGGCGGAAATAATGGCCCAGCCTCAACTCCTCCAAGGAAAAGTTACGATAATTTTCTTGCGCAGTCAGTGTCATGAATTGGGTTAATTGGCCTGTTGCAATGTCTCTTTCAGCATACTCGCGAAAGGTTGTTTTGTCAGTCTCCAGATCACCATTTTCATTTGATGAATCTAGCGGCGGAGATGTCGCATGGCTGATAGTAGAGGTCGGAACACTGGATGAATCTGCGCAGGAAGGTGCTTTTGTGTTGGTCGCCATGGGGGAAGATATTCTGGTAGCACCGATCAAGCTGTCCTGTCTTTGGCGACTCTCTCCTCGTTCATGTACGTTCCCAAGAGTTGGAATACTGGTCATCGATGGCGTGGATGGGGTAGTTGGAACAGCCATTCTCGAATCTCTCCATACGCTGTTTCTCGTTCGATCTTCCCCGAATGAAAGTGCTCTGTTGAAGATGCTTCCAAGATCATCGACGGAACTGTCTTCACGGCTGACGCCATCCACTTCTATTATTCCATCGACTTCCAAGAGTGCATCGAGCGTCTCGAGGTTACTGCAACCCATAATTTTAACAAGTACAGCCAGTGCCATAGGGTCTGTCACTGCCAAAAAGCGAAGCATATGTTTCGGAAGTTGATGAAGGAAGCAAAGCTCCCTGTCTCGCTTGTCTGTAGGAACAAAAAGGTGTAGCTGGTTCCCAGTCTCTTCCAGGTGAAAGCTCGCCCGGCTTTGTTCAACGGTATGAACCTCAGAGCTTTGAACTAGGCGGATTGACTTGGAGATACCGGCGCTTTGAGACACTGTCACGTTGCGAAGGAGCTCGTATAGTGACCGATCGTTGTCGCGAGTCTTGGCGCTGGCGTAATGCACAGAAAGGCTGCTTCAAAGTCAGGAAATATGACGACGTATCTGAGGGGGTAGTTGAAAAAGAAGGCAACTTTGAAGTCATGACTTCGGACTTCTTCCTGATATAGAAGCAAGGAGACTCACCGAAATAACGCATAGGCTTTTTGGCGCAACTCACTCGTCAATCGCTGATCCTGCGAACCACCTTCAACCCTCGTCTTTTCCTCCACAGCCACTGACATGAACCTTCTCTGTAGCCTCAAGCTTAGCAAGAATGGTCTAGCAGCGTGGATTTCGCTAAGAGAGAAGTCGAGCATCTTGATGCGACCTTGGAATGCCCTGCAGTACTCCTTCAGATCTGCGATAGCAAAATCAACGCTTGAATTTGCCAATCTGAGTTCTCCGTCGGGAAATTTGACCGGAAAGATATCAACATCGTGTAGGTCTGCCAGAGAAGCTACCGATGGATTGAGTGAGCTGATCAGAGCCATAGTCTCCCTTATCCGATCGATGGCCGGCGGTCGGGCTGTGGAGAGGTCCTTGAGCGCCTGGATGTGCATTTTAAGGTCCGGTTTTTGCACATCCAGCATTTTGGTGAAGAATTCCTCAAGTGAAGAATAGGTGGTAGCAACAGATACTCGGTTTGGAATTCGAATCTTGTTATTCGCCCAAAGACACATTGATGGTGGGATCCATGCTTCCCCTTGGGGAACGTATACCAAGTTGTCTTTTTCAAACTCTGATCTGTGTGTTCTGATAAGCATAGAAATATGGCTAAAGATTCCGGTAAAATACATACCGAAGAAGCTCAGAGGCGTCATCCTTCTCGAGGTCCTTCCAGAGAAAGCGGTAAATCTCGGAAACCTTTGGGTGGTTTGATACCTGCCTCACTTTCATGGAACGCAGTTCGTCAAGATAATCCTGCCATATGGCGTCCTTCGTCTTGAGAATGGTTTTGAAAAGATGGTCCAGGGCGCAGTAATGGGCAATCTTGCCCAGGCAAGGTCTGACCTCGAACCAGTCAGGTCCATCCCAGACACAATGCTCAACAGACACCCATTTTGACGGAATTTGACTGTTTGATCTGTCAGGAAGTAACACGGCTTTTGAATTATTGAAATGATTACTACACGCGGGTCAGCATTGCTGCACAAATGTATCATCAGCAAAACATACCGGATCTGCTCGGCGTCTTCTTCTGAGATGCACTTTGTCATTAGCCTTTCATATAACTTGAAAGTACGATCCAAAGTGCCGCCGACATTGTCATTAGACACTGAAACGCCCTGTAAGAGGTGGAGATAAAACTGGACATCGTCCGTGAAGCGAACGCCGAAGCGGCTTAGGAATCTCCATGGTTCCCCGAGCTCATCCGACAGATATGACAACGAAACGTGGACGAAAATCGGTGTAAAGAGGCGGAACTCGTTGGCCAACTCTGTCAAATTCGGGAGAGGGATGTATGAGCTCTCTAAGGTGGTCGTCGCGTATTTACCCTGATGATGGGTAGGTATGCGACACCTTCGCACCAACGTTTCAATCTCGTTGGTGATTTTAGGCTCGTATTCGGTCCAATTCCTCCTCAAAAGCTCCAGGAGTTTATCCGGGCAGAATCGCAAGATGTACTGGAGCTCAGCGGAGGGCTTCCCCGAGATATTAATCTGAGGTGCTCGGCATATGCCAAGAATCTGCTCAAGCCACACCTCCCATGACATCTCGCGGCTCCGAGCTTCAGGCGGCACATGGCGGAGATATCGTGCGTCAAGGAAGTAAGCGAGAAAACCAGGCGTTTCCAGTCTCTTCGTGAAAAGCTGGTATGGACCGCATTCATCCAAAGGGTCTGGAAAATAGATGGTTGCATTCTTTGCATCCACAAGTGCGTGATCTGATCCGCCGCCCACATGCGAGACCAGGAGAAATGATTGACTCAGATTGGAGAAACTGGCTCCGTGCCAGAAAAGAAACTGGAGATGATTGGCAGAAATGGCAAAGTCAATCAAAGTCATGGCTTGCCTGCAGGTATGTTTGTCGTAGATAGCTGATATAACGGTTTCCGGATTGCACTCTTTCACGCCCAGAAGGGAAAAAAGTCTCGAACGAGCGGTATTCTGCATCGGCGCAGAATCCACAATATTGAAGTCCAAGTCCGATGGAATGTTGCACGCCCCTACTGTAGGGAAGTATATAGACTGTGCCACCGAGTCTACCGCCGTCCAGATCCCCCTTCGAAGAGGTATCAATGGCAAAGCTTTTATCCGGATATCAATGTGGCTCTTTCCGTTAGGGTTGAAGTATCTCGCAAGAAAATTTGCAACGCGGGTGTGCCAGTCATCGTTCGTAGAAGAGGTCTTCATTTTCGAGTTGTTTCTCCGTAGGTCAAACTCGACTCTGTCGATGGTCTCGGGTAGAGTGATCATCTTTGTGCCTAGTGGCTTGAGCAGCTCAAAATCTTGATACTCATATTCAGGCGCTAGGTATGCCTCTTCCATCAGATCTGCGAAGAACGGTTCGCCGTCCTTATCCCGGAAGTTGGGGGGCACGTAGCGGAGTTTCCCGGGACTGTGGAGGAGCCTCGTGGTCCAGGATCTCAGAATCTGAGCTTCCTTCAAGAGATTCTCAATTTTTGGCGTCAGCCGCTTCCAAAAGTCGTCAGAGATGGAATCATCAGGCAGATATCGCATCCATTGATATTGAAGCATGTCGTGGTTACTGAACCCTAGTACCGCATCACGGAACGTTTGAGCTACGCCGTCCAGCAGTGTTTCGTTTCTTGGGCAGTCGAAGACGTCCTCGCGACTAGCCTGGGTAATGAAGTCTGATTGTATCAAAAACTAGCCAGTAATCAGCATCAAGAAAGCCGGAAGTTGGAGTAGTGGATCGAGCGCAAACATCATGACCTCATCAACAGCTGGATCTTCGGAGGTGATAATATCATGGACACCAGATAAATTCCCATCATTTATCCGAAGAAGGGATTTGCTTACCTTAAAACCGACTTGACGAAGTGGGAGATACGCGAAAACATGTTGGTTCTGCAGGATTGGTGTATAGTTCACGTTGACAGGAAAGGCGAGAATGACGGTAGCCTGATTCGTATGCTTTCTTGCTGGGTCGAACGGCAGATTTTGGATGGCCCGTCTGGTCACCAGGAATAGCTTCGTCCGGATAGACGTTGATCCGTAGTCTGTTTTGGTAGACTTTCGGATCTTCTCCAAATTATCCGACCCACGAATGTGCTTGTAGTGGACTGTGGTGATGGTGTTGGCTGAGGAGCAGATACGTACATTAATTGACCGTATCTTCGACAAGAAAAGCAGCAAGGTATCAGGTAGATTTGAGAGGTCTGCAGCCCGTTGCATAAAATCTTCAGGCTGCAGGAGCGTCAATGTCATCCGGGTTCGGACATCGGCTGGCAAGTCTTCATACGGTTCGCTCAGCGGGGTAACCATTCCGAGGCCGTTATCGTCAGAGTCCCGAGTATACACGAAGGAGAACGAGAATACTCCTGATTGAATGTGCACCTTCTTGGCCACTTTGAAGACGGACTTAAAACCGATACCTTTCTCGCCCACGTACCCCTGCACGTTGGTCTTGGTGCTCTCTCCAGTGCTGCATATTGCCTTGAAGTTCAGGGAGGTGAACCCGTTCTCGTTGGAGTCAATCACGAGCTTATCAGGGTAGAGTATGAAGTTGAGGAACGGCGTAGTCCACGCTGAGTACTGGTTGTCTTCGGCATTCTGGATCAACTCGTAGAGGAATCGTGTATCTTTTGAATATATATTTGTTGCCAGGCTATAGTGTTTCTTTAGCAGCGAAGGGCGAAGGAACGAGAGATTTTAAATACGCGTACGTCTTGGTGGCAGACCCAAGCTTTCTGCGGACATTTTGCAAAGCCTCCAGAACATCAGGACAGTTCTCCTTTAACAAAGCTTCATGTTCGGGCGATATGCCCCCGTTCTCCTTCCGTACTTGAGCGATCAGTCTCTGGGCCTCTTCCCGAGTGAGCGGAGTATCTGGCTGTGAGGCCATAAGTTGAATGAACCAGAGGTCTCTGGAAAAAAAGAGCAATGGATATGTGATGAGAGCTTGCCTAGCAAATATGAGAGGCAAGCATATGCTAGAGCGATAGCGGGGTGATATGCTCTTTCCTGCGGCACAGCAAGGCGGCAAAGGCGAACCACGATTGGCTGTCCGGTGAGACATCCCATAAAAGATCGCCAAGACCATCTTCGCCCTGCCAACTCAATCTTGGAAGATGCTAAAGTTAGCTGCCTGCGTTTCGTGAGGGGGCCAAATCGTGTTGCACGAGTAAGTGGGCAATGGAGCGGCTTTTTTTTGCACCTGAACTTCCGCAAGCGCCGATGTCCACTCACAGCTTGTTTGCCTGTCTCTATTCTTCGGAAAAAGAGACGCCTTTATCATCCGACATCGCCATTCACATCTTCTTCCTTGGCTGCGCTTAATCATTCCATTTCCCCCATCTTCCTTTTCTTAGTCTCGAGCATCGCTCTGGGTTGGCAAATCGCTCGCATTATTTTCCCCCAACACCTTTCCGCTTCCATGGTCAGGAGCTGGTACGACGTATTCCCTCCAAATTTCCAGGATGTTCAGGTCACTGCACATGGTGCAGGCTATGCGACAATCCCATGCACCTGTGCTTATGGAAAGAACCTCGGGGAAACGGCTGTTGCAATGATCGCACTGGATCTAGCTGGGATATGCCCAAGGTAACACTGCCTGCTGACGCGCGAGTCCTTTCCAGAAGCAGTCCAAGGCCTCGACAGTACCCATGAATTGAGAATCAGCCCGTGCATGTAGGATGTGCACTGGTACAGTATCAGCTCCCGCAGACTTTGGTCAGAGCCACAGATGCTACTGTAGGCGAACTGTACAGGCATCGGGAAGGCGTCCGGCGAGCCCGCAGTGCGTGGTCGTACATCTCTTCAATGACCGTAGAGCGACGGTCTTCATACGCCTGATATTATATTTGTCAGCGATGACATAACAACAGGCGTGGTGGTGTGCTTCGAGTATTGCTTTGTCTAAGCCATTGGCAAGGCTTTGACCACTATACCCAGGCCGAGCTGAATGAATAGAGCGATATCCGGGAAGGTGGGCGGCGCTTGTTGTGAAGTCGAAGTGCTCGTCGCTTCCTCAGAAGTATAGGATACGCTGAGGGTTGATATCGATAAGGGAGAAGAAGTAGTTGCCGC